>JAZHYW010038734.1:0-52198 GCA_037355805.1 Ixodes ricinus | reverse complement strand
GGTATTGCTGACATTTTTTTATTCAGTATTTATCTGCGATTGCAGGTTGAGTCTATACTCGATAGTATACGTAGTTTTCAGAGCGACTTGCGGAGTTACAGTGAGGGAAGATAGACATAGCCTTCCATATAGCCGACAGAGCATCGCCGAGCGCAGCGGAGACAAAGGCAGTTAGTTTTGTACTCCCAACTTCCACCAGGAGTCATGCTCGTCCTCTTCCTCACCTTGTTCGGCGTATAGAAGTGATGTGTCGTTGATGTATGGACACCAGTTTCCCCAAAATTCGTCCATATTATCGAGGCAAAATGTTGGAATTCCTATTTACTCCATTGTCTTCCGACCTTCTAGATAAATAACGGGGACATCCGTATCAACTGGGTATATGAATCGACATTATGTCGTCGGCGAAGAAGGCTTCTACCTTGCAGGTGTAGATCGTCTTGTTTGGGGAAACATTTGGGGATTTCAGGTATGCAACGCTTTTGCCTGTTGCGGTGTTGCAGAAGGGAGCAAATGATTGTTCTTGACATTCCTACAAATTTGCCTGCGGCATTCTTGTACCTGGAGCGCAGGAGAGACTCTGCTCTTCAATGATCTTTGCTGGTGAACAAAACTAAATGAGCGGGAAACGTTTTTTTTAACTCTCCTTCAGGGATGGACGCCATTTTTTCGCCAAATTGTTTTCAAAGCACTTATTCTGCTCCATTCTGCTAGAATAAAGTGCGAGAAATTCTGCGCCACCAACATATGCCATTTTAACTTTATTAGCAGCTGGAATACGTATAATAAATTGCCCTACATGGCCGGATCGTTACAGTTGGGGTAGTGCGAATTTCCGAAACTTCTGATTATCAAATGCGTTCTACTCGGTTCCATCTCTGCATGAGCCTGTATTCGGAGTTTTCACAACATTTCGTGCTCGTTGTCTGCTCCTAACTGGAGTAAGCACATCGTTCGGGCGTTAGGCGTCAGATTTTGATTTTGAAGGCATGTGTAATTCGCATACAAGGGGAGCACTCTCAAAGCTAAAACGAGTTGGCTAAAAAGAGAAATTTAGATTTATTATGGTTGCCTGATATAGCAGAAAAATTTTTATTACTGTTCCGTTTTTTATTTTGTTTTTCTTATATCGGGTTTTGTTTATCAGCTTATAGGCTCCCATACTGTTCAAGCAAAACAGTGAGTACAGAAAAATTAAATTTGCAGATTACCAAATGGGAAATAGTTCTACCTCTGAATCTGCGCCACTTTTTTTTTTTGTGTGTGTAAAGAGCATATTTATACGTTAAACATTTTTGTTTTCATAATTGTTTATGACGTTATTTATGTTTATAATCAAATGATTAAAACTTTGTTTTTCTATCGAAAGAACTGGTGCAACGTTTAGAATAGCATCAACGTCAATTTGGCGTCTTAAATTTTTTATTCTAGCATTATTTCCAGTGGATTACTATAGAAGTTTACGTTGACATTTGTAACAACAGCAGTTTGTACCAAATTTCGCTTCACCGTTATCCTGTTGCTAAATAATCGTGCTTCTACGCGCAAGATCAGCAGTGAAATGGAGCTCGTCACCACTTTCCACTTTAATTTTCGATTTGCCGTTGACCATGGGGAATCAAACGTGCTCGTGAGTTTGCCATCAAAAGGCGCAGGAAGGCAAAGTAGGCATGTTCACCCAACGGCATGCCATTTACACTGGCATGTATGTGCGAATGTTTTATAGTTGCAAAAGTATTTGTTGCCTAAAGATGGTTCTGACTGCCGCAGAGATGCCTGTGCACCACTGGGAATTACTATTGCATTTTGTTTCCTGTTGATCTTTTATAAAACACTTATTTTTTTATTACTTTTCTTTATGTTGCATGTAATTGCTAGTTGTGTTTTGAGATTTGATTTTGTTGTGTATCGAGGTAAAGTATCTGATACCCATTTTGTAGTTAAAAGAAAAATGCCCGCTTTGGGGGCTTTTACAGTGACAGGAGTCCGATGAACGTCGAGGAACATGATCTGAATGCAGTCAGTCTCAGTCATGGAAAAAAAAAAACTAAAACTACGGCTCTTAAAAAAGAAGTTTTGTCTCCGATGTCACAAACTCGAGTTTAGATGAATATTTTTCTGTTAACACTGTTTTTTCTCTCGTGCAAGGTTACAGCACAGTGGTTTTTTTCCATTTCGGACGGAAAGAAAAAAGACAATTCGGAGGTAATTTTGAGCTTTGAGCCTAGCAAGAAAACAAAAAAGAGAACATATTATAAGGTGGAGACTTGCAAGTTAATTGTAATCGATTATTTTGTTTGAGTGTTAAGCGTTTGAATACGCTTGATGAGAGTAATTTTATTGCTTTTTGAAGTAAATTAAAATTGTTTTGTTGCCATTACTATTCTTCTAATGTTGCCCCTAGCAAGTTTTCTAGCACGAGATCCTCAAACCAAGTTCTCGAGACGAGGGATGGTTTAAAAATTGGTGAACAAAATACAAGTAGTTTATATTTCGGTGATTTTAATCCAAGTATGCACATTTCATGAAAGGACAGTTTTCAAAAGTATAATTTGAAAGTGAACGGCTTTGTTGTAACGGCAGACATTTTTTCCGTGTGTAATCGAATATTTACTTGAGCGCCTTAATCGGAGATTCAATTGTATTTCCTCAGAACATTGTGCTTTTCTTCCATAGTCATCTCTATCACTTTTGCCTTTTGGTACTTCCTTGCCCATTTATTTTGTGTGTTTTTGCGCCATAAACACACCACCACCAACTAACTAATTGTAATTGTAATCCATTATTTTTTCCTTGCAGATTGGCCATGTCATCTTAACGACACAGGTATATGCACTTTCGATCGGGAGTGTACAACAAAAAATAAGCTCATTCTGGATAGTTGCGGGGTGACTAGGGATTTTTTTGTGTGTGTGTGTGTGTGTGTGCGGGGGATTATCTGGGGTATCAGCATACTTGAATGCAGGTGGTTTTGGCGATTTTATACATGTCTTGTTATTACCTTCACTCTGGGATTATCGTCGCTGTCGTTGTTCCCACTTCATGGCCTGTTAGTTTTCCCGTCTCATTGCTATCGATGCAGACGTGGTGGCCCTGTGTTGTGCAAAATAGACCGGAAATTAGTAATAAGTGGCTCCGCGGACTTCTCCGAGTTTTTGCGCGCAGCTTACTACTTCTGTTCCTTTCAAATTTTTTTTTTTTTTAGTGAAGAGCGATATTATTGCACCGTGTTTCTTCGATTGGGGATTGTGTTGACGATGAGCAGCCCCTGAGCGTTATATTGATCGCGAGAAAGAAACTTGTTTTAGTTTGCGAGGGAAATCAGACTTCGGGACACGCGCATATACAGACACGGACTTCTGCTGGCGCGCGCGCTTCCCTTTTTCTGGGTACAGAGGCGCTTTGTTTTTTCGCCTCGTTTTCTTCTTATTTTTACGTTCCCAAGCTTGTTTGTTTTTTGCCGGAGGCGGCGGATTTGTTGCCGTTGCCTTTTTTGATTTTGAGATCGCCGCATCGAAGACCCGACAAGCTTCGGAGCGGCGCTGCCAGTCCTAGAGAAAATAAGCGCGCGCTCTCGCCGCGCAGAGCGCGCTATATTGCCCCCGCTTCTACGGCTACCAGGCTACACAATTTAATCCTTCTCTCTTCTAAAGGTGTGTACTCATTAAATTTTCTAATGAGTGGAATTGCATTTATCTCGAAATTATAGATGTGACCAATAGCGGCGTCAAAAGTTTACCATCATGCTGTTCGTCATGTATCTGCATCATCATCGATGAACTGTCGTAAATCAGAAAGTAACCCTGTTCTTTTTATTCTGCTCGAATTGTTCATTAGCTCAAAATCTGCAATATGTCTGGAGCGATCTAGCTTTGAAAAATGCGATTTTCGCTGGTTGCATAAGTGAAAGTAAGCGCTTAACACTGAATCGTCACGTTTCACGTGTTTACGACACAGCTTATGTCGAGTATAATTTTCAGGTTCAAACTCCTTTCAGCTCCGTAGACAATGCGGCTGGCCTATTTCCAGGTAGTGCTCTGCGGGGAGGTAGACGCTCAGGGCGCGACATTGCTTGGTACGAACGAGCGACTTTCGATTATTTTTCGATCGTAACAAGACGGCGATTCTGTTTGCTGAAAATGTCGTACACGCCACCAAGCCTTGCATGATAACAAATGCGTTCGTACTGCCGCAGCTGTGACGTAGCGCTGCATGACCATTCTGCGATTGGACGCGCCGTCAACGTCACATCCTTCGATTAAGTCGCACTCGTTGGATTCGAGCCCCATTGCTTGTTTTAGCATGACTTTCCTTACCGTTGATGGTACTGGTTTGTTGGAGTAATCTTGCCTTTTCTTTGCGTGGGCAGGGTTTGAATAGCGTCTTCTTTCATCTCGATTCAATTCGCTGTGCATGCAGAGGCCGATACGCGCCCGACGTCAAAGACCATCGTAGCATTGCCTGCTCATTGGCATTCCGAAATTAAATTGCTTCATTGTTTGTGTATGCGCTTGCCAGTTCCAATTTCAGCAAGGAGGCTTTAGTTAGGCTCTTCCAGTGATTACGTTTCGCTCTCCTGACGTTTACGTAGTCACTTTCCTGCCGCTGGTCGCTGGCGTTGCTCGGCATTCTTACGAGTGCCATTTCACCGCCAATAATCCATTGGCTGCGGAGTGATAAGATGTTCAAGACTCGGCCACGTCCTGCGTTTAAGTGGCCCGTGATGATAGTAGCAGGGCCTAACTTCACCGCGTTCCGCAGAGCTGGCGCGGTACGGCCTGGTACTGTTCCAGTCCGGGCACACGCAATGAAAATTTGATCCACAAGAAGGATGAATGCCGTTTACTGTGAATCCCTGACGGTTACCGCAGTCGATAAACTCAAACACGGTTGTCGGCGCGCTGCGCGGATTTACTGATTGTCTTCCTCACGACACTTCGACTTTCAGCGCTTTGTGCCGATCGGCGTGCATGCTTCGAACTTTCCGCTGCAACTTTGTACCACGAGTTTGTATAGTATCGTCCAGAAAAAGCGTACACGCATGTTATCGAAATTCAGTTAGCAATATCCACGCGACGCCGCTTTGGAACGGCGTCTTAAAGCTCTTCGCGTCGTTTTCGGCACGACGTGACGACGCGCATCGCCAGCGCTGCATTTGTGATCTTATAAAACGATTTTTCTTCTTTCGTTTACACGTCACCTTCACTTTCGTTCTTTACAGTCAGCATACTTCGGCGCTACACAACAATTACTACGCCACATGTTTTTCGCCGTACCTGTAAGACTCTTCAAAGTCGGCATCCTCCCGACAACGCGCATTGCCGCAAAATGCGATCTAAGCATCCACTAATTGATTTACGCTGCCGGAAGCGTTTCAAAAGGAAGCTCCGTTGTATTAGTCTGGCGTGCTGGTTTTATTTCTGGTAAATTCTTTAATATATTTTTCTTCTAGGCCGCGCCCGCACTTTGAGATGTCGTTCTTTTCTGCGTAATATATAGACGTCGCCGCCAAATAATGTCTGTCGTTATGGGGATGATAATGTTCGTCGACGTTTTTTATATTTTCATTCTCTTTATATATAACGAAAAAAATTTTATATGGAAGGGGAACTTGGTCGTTGATTACTCCAAGAAAGTAAATACTGGATGATGGAGCGTCGAAAATATATTATGGGGTAACGCGAATCTAATTTTAAACCAAGTTTCCAGCGAGGATATGTTCGCCTTGTAAGAGTCGTTGCAGAATCATTTTGCATCCACGGACGCAAGCACGCAGCTTTCCACTCGCGTAGCTTTTTTAGCAAAGCATCACTCCAAGCACAACGATTGACTTTTCCTAGATAATTCTCTAATCTACGGAGGGGCACGTAGATAGCTATATGTTTTAATCCCAAAAAAAAAGAAAATTCCAGAATGCCGCAGACTTAGCATGACGTTAAGTTGCCAACAAAGAAAGTATTTGAGATGTTTTTTAAGTGTGTTTGTCGTTTGTCTCCTACTTGGCTCACCCCAGTACCTGCTTCAAGCTCTTATTGTACACAAACTCGTTTTATCCAACGTAATTTTCTAACAGTTTTGTTCATGAGTAGGTCAGAACGTTCTGTTTTCTAAACTTGAGGGCTCTTCATTAGGGAACGAAGAGCCTCAAGTCTAGAAACAAGGGCGTTCACCCACAGGAGCTGCTGACACTGCTGCATGAACAGAAACCTGTTCTCAGAAGAGCCCACGTTTACGAGAGCACCGCCCTAGCTTGACGCCAGGAAAACGAGTTTGTGTACAGTAAAACGGAAAGCACGTGCTGGGGTGTCGTCCAAGCAGGGAGACAAACGACAAACACATCTTAGAAGACGTCTCAACTCAAATACTCTTGTTGGCAAGCTTAACGTCATGCTAAATCCGTCGGACGTGCGTTATTTTTTTCAGGTTACAACATATAGCTTTATCTTGTCGCGCCCTCCGCGATTGGAGAGCCAATCTACGAAGAGTCAATCGTTCCATAGATTGGAATGATTGGCTCTCACGTGCTTTGTGAGAAAATAGACGCGATAAAAGCACGTGCTTTGCGACCAGTCACAGCTTCCGTGGCTGTAAAACTATGATTTGTACGGCGATTCTTACAAGGTCGAACACTAATCCTCTTCGCTGAAAACTTGTTTAAAAGGAATGGAAGAACATTCGCGTTCAGTCACCCCTGCATGCAAATATTTTCGGCGCTCCAGCATCATTCGACTTTAGTGCCACTGTCCAGACGAGTAATCAACTGACAAGACCACTCCCCGCTGCCCGCCAAAGAAAATGTCGACATAATATAAAGAGAATGAAAATATAAAAAAAAAACAGGCCTCGAAGGCGAACGACAAATCATCCCCATAACGACGAGGCGACGACGACGACGACGACCACCACCAGAACAACACGCAGAGGACGACGCCCCAGAATAGAAGCGAACCTAGGAAGAAAAATGTATATTAAAGGAGAACACCGAAATAAAACCAGCACGCCCGAACAATACAACGAGGCTTCCTTTCTGAAACGCTTCCCGCGCACGGCGGCGTGCATCCAATAGTGGATGCCGGGTCGCCAACACGTGGACAATGCGCGTTCTCTGTGAGCCCGCGTGGCACAGGGAGGGGGATGCCGACTTTGAAGAGAATCTTACAAGGTACGGCGAAAGAACCAACAAATGTGGCGTGAGTATTGTTCGCTGTGTAGCGCCGAAAAGCGGATGCCCTGAGCGAAGAACGAGGAAAGAAAGTGCGCGGGGTGACGATGAAAACAAGAAAAACGAAAAGAAGAAAAGAATCGTTTTATAAAGATCACAAATGCAGCTTGCCCCGAAGGAACGCTACGATATCTTGCGTCGTCACGTCTCGCGTGCGTGCCAGAAACGACGCGGAGGGCTTTTAAAACGCCGTTCCAAAATGGCTGCGAGCGTCACGTGAAGATATTGCTAACCCCGAATTTCGTGTATGTACGTGTACACTTTTCCTAAGACGATACGAGGTCAGGGGCTCTAAACTCGTGAAACACAAAGGTGCAGCAGAAAGTTCGAAGCATGCACGCCGATTGGACGTCGGCGTAAAAAGCGCGAAGTCATTGTCGTGATAGGCCAATCGATGCGCTCCGTCAACTTCGGCCCCAACTTCGTGTTTGAGAAGTTTATCGGCGTACTCTTGTCAAAGTTCACAATAAGCAACATTCGTCACGCTCTTGTGGGATCCAATTTTCGTACGTGTGCGGGACGCAAAAGGAGGTGGTACGAGACCAAACACCAAACCACGTATACGGCAAAACTCTGCGGAACGCGTTGGGGAAGTTGGAAGCTTAGCCTATACTATCATCACGGACCACTTAAGAAACACAGGACGTGGCCAGTCTTGAACATCTTATCACTCCGCAGCCAATGAGATTGTGGCATTGGCTGACAGCAACGCCGTATAGAATGCCGAGCAACGCCGAACCGAGAACAGAATGAGCCAAGCCCTGCATGCGTTTCTTAGCCCGTCAGAGAGCAAAGCATGTCCACGGGAAGAGCCCTGAAAGCTAAAATCCTTCCTTGCCTTGGAAAATTGCAACAACTGGCTGCAGCGCATACAAAGTTAGTTGGTAGTGTTTCCCACAAGCTTAATTGAAAGAAACTAATTTCCGAGAATGCCAACTGATACGAAGGTTCTTTTTAGTATGCTACGATGGTCTTTCACGCGACGTCGGGTGATCGCGTATCGACTTCTGCATGCGCAAAACAAAAGCGGGTGAGATTGGGGCTGAAAGAAGACGCTATTCAGAAAACGCTGCCTCATAAAAGAGGCCAAGGACGCTCCAGCAAACCGGTACCATCAAATGCGGGCAGGGAAGTCGGCGCCAAAAAAGAAAAGCAATAAAATTCGAAAATCAAGCAGACTATAGCTCGCGACTTAGTCGAAAGGATGTGCCGTTGTCGGCGCGTCCAATCACAGAATGGTCATACGCGCGCTTTTACGTCCCTACATCTACACACGTACAGTTAGCACGAACGCGACATTTGCGATTTATCGCACTTCGAAAGGCGAGTGGCGTGTACGACATTTTATAGCTTAGGCAAGAGTCTCCATCTGGACAGTTTGATTACGACCGAAAAATAAAAGTAATCGGGGATCGCTCGTTCGTGCCAACGGTGTCGCGCTGAGTACGTCTACTTCCCCGCAGAGCACTGCATGGAGAGCGCAAACCGGCCGCGACGGTTCAGTACGAGGAGCTGAAAAGGAGTTTGGACCTGAAAGAGGTCTGTGCTGCGACACTAAGCGTGTCGTAAGCACGTGAAACGTGACGTTCAGTGTTAAGCGCACACTTTCATTTATACCCAAACCGGCGGGAAGTCGCATTTTTTCAAAGCTTAGATCGTTTCAGCTCAAGTTCAGACGCAGCCCAGGTTACGAGCTAATGAACCAATTCGGCAGAGCCAAAAGGGCAAGTGCTGGCTTTCTGTTTACGATTGGTTCATCGATGATGATGCAGATACATGACGAACAGCATGATGGTGCGCTTTTGACGCCACTGATTGGTCCCATCAGCTCGTCGCATCTGCTAATTTCGAGGATAAATGCAGTTCACTCGGTAGAAATTTCATGAACAGTACACACCTTTAGAAAGAGAGAAGGATTAAATTATTGTAGCCTGGTAGCCGTAGAAACTTTACAGGGAACCGATACGCATCTCGCACGCTCGCAAGGTACCTCGAGCGAGAGCGCACGTAACATTTTCGCAAGACTGGCAGCTCAAAAATGTTCCGGGTGCTCCGAGCTTGTCGGACTCTTCCGCAACGATCTCCAAAAAGCGGCAAAAAGAAAAACAGTGAGCATACGGCAATAAATCCGCCATAGCCTCCAGCAAAAAAACAAACAAATAATATTTGGGAACGTCATAGAAAATAAGAGAAGAAAACGGGCGAAAAGAGTTACAAAAACAAAGCACAACACCAAGAAGAAAAGGAAAAAAAGCACGCCCGGCGCTCGCCAACAAGAGGATTCATTAATCTCTGTACTATGAACGCGTGTCCGAGTCTGATTTCCCTCGCAAACGTTCATTAAAACAAGTTTTCTTTTTCTCGCGATCAATATAACGCTCAGGAACTCTAGCCATCGTCCGGGAAGCAGTCCCCAATCGATGAGACAGGGGAAAAAAATGCCGGTTCCACGGTGCAATAATGTCAGCACTCGCACTAAAAAAAAAGAAAAAGAATTAGAAGAGAGAGGAACAGAAGTGAGAAAAAGCGAAGTGCATAAGCTTGCGCACAAAAAGCTCGGAGGGTGCCGCGGGCACCCTCCCACTCGCAGCCACCTAATTTCCATTCTATTTGCACAACACAGGACCACCACGTCTGCATCGGTAAGCAATGAGGACAGGGCTTGTCCACGTTTGTGACAAACTAACAGGCCATGGAGTGGGAGCAACGACAGCGACAGTGACGTTGTCCCCGAGTGAGGGCGACAACTATAGACATGTACCAAAAGAGGGCACGAATCGCCAGAGCCGCCTGCCTATTCAAGTATGCTGATGCAATTGGAGTATGTAATCCCCCCCCCCCCCCACTATAAAGAAAAGAAGAAATCCTGGTCACTTTTTTTTTTATCAGAATGAGCTTGAACGCACAGATTATTCCTTCCCGATCGAAAGTGCATATAATTGTCTGGGAATCTGGAAGTTAAGATGACATGGCCAGTCTTCTAGACGCTACTGGAAAAAATAATGGATTACAATTACAATTGGTTGGTTGATTGATTTGGTGTTTATGGCGCAAAAGCTACTAAGGCCCTAGAGCGCCAAAAACAAGACTATTGCTGGAAAAGATTCAGAGAGAAAAAAGAGGCTTTAGTAGCCAGTGATTAGATGAAAGATTGTAATGGGGTACCAAAAGGTAAAAGGGTGATGGGCATGATCTGTAGGTTAAGAAAGCTACAATCGGTGTAGAAGGCCGATATATCAAAAATTAAGTCATCGGCGTGTCACAAGACAATGCACTCAATGAGCAGAGCTGAGTGTCGTACTGTTCTGATACAGCTGCGAGAAATAGTAAATACTGTCGTTACTAGACAATTAGCAACCAGTCTACTTTTCAAATTAGTACTTTATAGAAAACTGTCACTTTCGAAGATAAGTGATTTGCATTACTTGGATTAAAACCACCGCCAAGTATACGTTTGACAATTGTATTTTCGTATTCAGCATACTTTGAATTAACCATCACTCGTCGTCGTAAGTACTTGGTTTGAGGATTCTCGTGCTTAGGAAACTTCGTAGGAACTAAGGGCGGCATTGTAGAAGAATAGTAATGGCAACAAGTAATTTTAGTACTTCGAAAAGCAATAAAATTACTCTCGTGATTAATTCCTCATAAACGTATTCAAATGATTCCAACAGCACTCCGTAAAAGTAATCGATTACAAGTAACTTGGTTACTAGTAATGAGTACCGTACAGGTCTCCACGGACCCCGAGCCACAACTATGTAAACAATCGTTACTCGCATTTTCGCTACTAAACCAAGAAGCTCCAAAAAATTACCTCCGAGCCGGTCTTTTTTTTTTTCTTTCAAAATCGGGGAAATTGGAAAAAACCACGGCACAGCTGACCTTGCACGAGGAGAAAAACCCAGTGTTGACGGAAAGAAATATTCATCTAGAGCTCGATTTTGTGTCAACTCGGAACACGGGCCTCTCTAAAGAGTCCACAGTTTTAGTTTTTTTTTTTTTTCATGACGGTTTTGGGACGTTTTTATAAGCATTCAGGTCAGGGTGCATGTTCCTCGACGTTAAAAAATCCCCGGACCGTGTCCTGTTTTCTTGAACAAAAGCCCCCAAGAAACGCGGCATTTTTTTCTTTTAACACATCGGAAATGGACATCGGAACAAGCACCTTGATTTTGCAGCAAATCAAATCTCAAAACACCTAACCTAGTAATTACATGCTTGGCTGCACTTAAAAAAGAAAAAAAGATCAATAAAATAAAAGTGTTTTATAAAGATCAACAGGGGAAGCAAAATGCAATAATGCGATTGGTCCCAGTGATTTTGGAGCATCTCTTGCGGCAGCCAAAATTCCATCTTGGAGCAGCAAGGAGTACTTTTGCAGCCTAAAAATACATTCACTTTTTCATTCATGCCAGTGTAAATGTCATGCCAAGATTTGGGTGTTTATGCCTACTTTGCCTTCCTGCTTCTGTGCAACCTTTTGATGGCATCAAACTCCTGACACGTTTGATTCCCCATAGTCGGCGGCAGGTCGAGAGTAAAGTGGAAAGTGGTGGGAGGAGCTTCCATTTCACTGCTGATCTTGCACGTAGAAGCACAGGTGACAGCAACAGGATGCTGATTGGCGAAGGGCAGTACAAACTGCTCTGCACGGTTGTTTTAGATAGGAAATCAAACGTAAACCATATAGTAATCCACTGAAATAATGCTAGAATAAAAGAATTTAAGACACCCAAATTGACGTTTTCTTATTCTAAACGTTGCACTAAAACAGCAGTTCTTAATTTCGATAGAATACAAAGGTTTTGTCATTTGATTATGAACATAAATGAGATCATAAGCAGAACTCCGTGAAAACAAAAATCAGCACGAAAAAATAAATATGCTCTTTACACACACACAAAAAAAAAATACGCCGAATTCGGCTAGGCGACTTTTAGGCTTCATTTAGTGTCCTAGCAAATTTAGTTTTAATTTTCTCTACTCACTGTCCTAGCGAACGGATATGGAACCTATAGAGCTGATAACTAAACAAAACCCGACAAAAAACAAAAACAAAACAAAAACGGAGCAGTGTATAAGAAGTTTCTGCTATAATCAAGTAACCTTAATAAATCATAAGCTTCTCCTTTTAGGAACTCGTTTTGCTTTGGGGAGTGCTTTCCCCTTAGCATGCGGGTGCACGGCGGCGAAGCAAGCCAAGCAAAATCGCGACGCCTACTACGCGGTGACAAGCGCCCGAACGATGGTAGCACTCCAGTCAGAACAGACAACGAGCACGAGAAATGTTGGGAAACTTCCGGGTACTGTGAACGTTTCATGCAGAGATCAAACCGAGTAGGATGCATTTAAAGCGATAATCGAAAGTTTCTGAAATTCGCACTACCCAACTGTAACGATCCGGCGATGTAACGAGGCCCGATTTATTATACGTATGTTCAGTACTAATGAAGTTAAAATACGTTCTGGCGTAATGTTGGTGGCGCAAATTTCTCGCACTTTGGCAAAATGGAGCAGAATGGAGCAGGGTAAGTGCTTTGGCACAATTTGGCGAAAAATGGCGTCCATCCCTGAAGGAGGAGTTGAAAAACGTTTCCCATCATTTAAGTTTTGTTCACCGGCAGGTCATTGAAGTACGCGAGTCTGCCATGACAATTACGCTCCAGGTATACAGGAATGCCACGGACGAACAATCGTTTGCTCCCTTCTGCAACAGAGTTGTAGAACCCAAAACGAACCGCGTTCGCACAATGGCGCATCCCCAATCAAAATGTTTCCCCAGAAACAAGACCGAATCTATACACCGGCAGGTCGCAATAGAAGCCTTCTTCGCCGGTATTCAAAATGTGCCATAGCCGTGTCTCGTTCAGTACATACCCAGTTGATACGGATGTCCCGTTATTTATCCATGAAAGGTCGGAGGACCAACTGGGTAAATAGGGAATTCATGCATTTTTGCCTCGATAGTATGGACGAATTTTGGGGAAACTGAGGTGTCCTATACATCAACGAGACATCACTTCTATGCGCCGAGAAACAAAGGGTGAAGAGGGGACGAGACTGGGAGGGGCGTCAGAACGCCGAGCTCTGATTGCAAGGATTAGAGGGTAAGACACAAAGCCAGCTGCCTTTGTCTCCACTGCACTCGTGGCGATATAGCCAGGCTTCGTCAGTATATGGGAGGCCATGATCCCATCTTCCGCACGTAACTCAAAAGTCGGCTTCGATACGAAAAGCTACGCTACACTAACCTATCGAGAGTATAGGGCAGTCAACCCTGCAATCGCGAGGTAAATTACTGAGCAAAAATAAAGTTAGTCGGAGAACTCAAGGCCAAACCAAACAAGTACGTTGCCCATCTGGCGGAATCAGCGCAGACGCACTTTCGACGACTCACTAATCAAACTCGAGGCGCGAACCAATTTAAAATATATCGCGCAGGAAACAATTTCGCGTCCGGCGGATCCAGCACCGAGCGGCTCGAATCCCCGGGGACTTCCAAAGGGGCAAGTTCCTTTTACGAGGAACTTTTTCGCGGTCTAGAGATAATGGAGCAGTGTACACGAAAACTTGTTGCGAAATCAAGAACTTGCTTCGAAAGAAAGCGAACCCAGGCCGCTTATGGTGTTGGGTTCTTATCGGGAGCCGCAGACACGCGTCCGATGTCGCCATCAAACACGAGTGCAAAGAGTGGAAGGCCGCAGCGATGATGACGCACGTGACAGCCGAGCCTTGTACCCTCGCTAATAAAGACAAACAGTTCCTCGGAAGAGCCATTTCAAACTATACCGCAATTAGTGGCGCCATTCGCAGCAATGTACAACTCGCTGCCACAGCGGAAGATAAAATCAAGGAAAATGTTTCGAGTGTCATAAACGCAACCCTAACCGTGTCAAAAATAACTCGCGCCACGGCGACGTTCTGGAAGGCCATAAAACTTGTTGATGCACGAACCGTGTTGGATTCGTCACCATGAACTATCGTCTACCAAAAAAAAATGTTCGTTTTACATTTAGCCGTGACCAGGCGTGTCGACATGTAAAACTTTAGCCCAAACCAATGAACCCAGTACAACACGCGATAAAGTTAAGCTCGTCCAGACGCGGATTTCTCGTGGACCATTTCACGTCGTCACCTTTAGACCGATTCGCGTACACCAGTCTATAGGTTTAAGAGAGGGAGCAACTCAACTCATGGAAACAGTAATTTGACGACGGACACGTCCTGCGCAAAATAGATCCTCATACCATCGCCTCCTCTATACCGACAAAGCCTGACAGAACGACACAATACGCGGCCGCCGAAAGCGAAAAGGTAGTGCGGCAGACAACGGATGAGAGGAGAGGCATGTAACGGGCGCCCCGCTGCGGCGAGACACCGAAACACACTTCTCTCGAACGATGGAATGTCCGCTCGTGCTCGTCGCGTTCTTCGCGTTACCGCTTCTTTTCTCGTCGGGTTTGAAAACCATGTTTCGGGTCCTCGCCGCTACAAAAGCTGTGCGCTCACTACAGGCTTCCCGAGAAATTCTGTGCTACCAGATCCTCGCGCTCCAAATCTCCGACCGGGCACTCCATGGCTCCGTCGTCGGAATGCCCAATGCTCAAATGCGCGTGTCGGCGGCGATTGGAGGTAGATCTAGCCAGGCTCAGAGACGCTTGTAGACGATCGACGCTTTCGCCCCCTCGCAGCTTATTCGCAAACGCGACCCATAAACCACGTGACCCCGATCATGCAGTTGAAAACACTAGAATATAGGTACTTATCACACGGTTCGACAGTAGCGCGCCTTGCGTCGAAAGACTACCTCGTCCCCGGATTTGCGCATACAAGTTGAAAGCTCTATTTAACTTTAGATCGCAACAAAAGCACAAAGGCTACGAACGCGAGGTCGATGCCCTGAAAAGCGTTGACCCAGCGCTCTATGGAACCGCGGGGCGAAGCAGCTTCCAAAACTAAGGGTTTGAGCTCGATCCCAACCCTCTCAATCTCAAGTTCAAGATGGCGCGCGCCATGGATGTCGGCCGCAGGCGGGTGACGAGACTGCCGAGTCTGGCGCGTTTGTTTATTATGTTTGGCTCCGATAAAAACAACAACCATTCATTCTGCACATCTGTCCAGGCTGCTAGTTCGCAGAAAAAACGACGTCGATAATTAATCTGTCATCGGACGTCCCGATACGGAGTCTATTTTCTCTTCCGCGAGAGAGGCCAAGCCTCGTTTGGCCGGGGAAAACGCCGTATACACAGAAAAATATCTAAGTAGCGAGACCGCTACGGGCATCTCGATCAGCAGATGTCAGACAGTCTTCGATTCTGAAGAAATGAGAGTTAAAGCTGCGAAGCCCATAGATATTCTGAAACACGCCATTCCTGGTTCGCCTTTCTCCCTAAAGAGAATGCGTTTCCAATCGCGGCGAAGATTAGGATTCCAGCGAATGACGGAGCTTAGAACTTGGAACAAGCAAGCCGTTCTCGGCAAATCACCAGCGGTATAAGTTGGGCAACCCAGAGGAGCGTGAAGTACAGTAAAGGCGCATTCCCACCGGCGATGTAAGCAGTCGCGCGATGCGACTAGATCGCATCGCAAAAAAATTCGATGGTCACACCGGCGTGCGCGATGAGCGAGTCCAACGCCTTCGTAGGCGAGTCGAACTCTCGCTCCGAACGCCGTTGATTGGCTCAGCCGCTCCGCGACTATATCGCATCGCAGAAAGTCGGGTCAGGAAGCGACTGCTCAAATCGCGTCGCTTTTTTGCCCGCGATGGTCGCTTTTGCGATGAAAGTTATCGCGCGACTGGATCGCATCGCCGGTGGGAACGCGCCTTAAGCTCTACCACTCTAGCATCGCGCGATCTATAGGCGACGGGTGTGCTGCCGAAAATATACGCCAGGTCCTGAGGCTTGAGGCCGCGCCAACGCCTGTCCGCCGTTGCTTGCTGACATACTCAAGGCACGTATTGGAAACGTCACACGAGGCCTGCGTCATCGTTCGGCGTCAATTCGGCACAGCTCGTATTGAAAACGAGCGCTGACGTCAGCGTTCGGCGAGACTCGGATCCAATCACGCCCTTCGTGAGCAAGCAATGGTGACCGCCAATGTTGCTAGACAGACTTTGGAAAAGGGCTGTTAGCCTTCCATATGTATGTGAGTATGTGTGCGTGTGTGTGTGTGTGTGTGTGTGTGTGCATAGTGGTATACAGACGCGCGGCTGTCCGTCATTTCTGCAGCGCTTACGTGACGAAATCTGCAGTAAGGAAAGTGTGTTGCCGGGGGCAGCCCAGCTTATCAATTGCAACAGAATATAATTTAGTCCAGCCTTCGGCTGGACTAAATTACATGATCACATAAATTACACCTAAAGCTTTCTAGAAAGCCACCAAAAAGACTTTTCGACTTTCAGATTGATGGCGCCGAACATTTACGGGAAAAATAAACAAGTAACGTGGTATTTCACTGGGATGTACCCTGCGCGACACTTCCCGCGCGAAGACCTCAGCGTTCTCTATTTTACTCATAAATTACTGCCCTGAAGGAGGACTTCTGACCACACACGTACTTTTCACCTCAACAACCGTACTAAACAAAGTCCAGCTCCTCGCGGAGCTTTACTAATTTCCCTTTTATGTGGAGAACTAAGATATGAGGTAAACGTAAGATGAACAATGCCCAATTTTTTTTACGTAAAAAGCGCATCGTTTGGGGAAAAAAGAAAGAAAAAAAGAACTGGCACAATTCTTTGTTGGCAGTAACAGCGGAGCGTTGTGTACTTCCCATACACCATCCACCCAAGCTTATGGGGCGACTACGAGCCCGGCAGTAGCATGGCCATCTATTCCCGTCGACGCCAGCCGACACGGCGACACCCACCGACGCCCTCTCCGGTCGGTCGCCCCATGACGTACGGCTAACGGGTTCAGAATGTCACCGACATCTCAATCCCCTTTCTCCTACCCAGTGACACGGAGAACAAAAGCTATCATCGGGGAGGAGCAAACTTTGCGGAGCCGTCGGTCACGCCAAGACCACGACCGAACAAAAGAGGTCACGGCGAGCCGCCCGACGAAGGCTGCAGAGCCACACTTTGCCACGTCACCAACCGAGGGCCAGCGCGGGGGCACATACTGAACACGGGTGGAGCGTCAGCGTTCCGCCGGCACAGCACTCGTTAACGATCTGTTCAGAAGTGTCTAAAAACCAGTCTTGTACGTGCTACTTGGTACACCAATCGCGTGGTGCACCAATCTGTGCACCGCGCTGGCCTTCAATCGGTGACGTGTACAAAACCCATCACCAGGGCCTTGTAATCTAGTAGGCGTTGCCCGTCTACGCTCGCCCGTTCACCCTTGCCTCCGGAGTCGAAGACAAGAGCAGCCAGCCGCCAATCCCGCGCCAAGAAGCTCTCACGTGACTCTGTACCGACGAGCACGGCTCTTCGCAAGGCGAGGCAGACGACTGGTTTTAGAGGCACGGGATTGGTTGGGATGGCTCGTAGCAGTCAGGGGGAAGCGTGAACGGAGGTATGGAGCCACGACCAGGTCATTCGTGCGGCAGCGAAAATATCGACGCATGGACATCAAATATGCACGAACGAAGATGAGCGTTCCTTTTGATCGTTTGTACCTCTCTGCCTTCGTATGAAGATGAAAGAGCGACCTTGCCCTATTTTCACGTACGACGAAGAAAAAAAAGTACATACAGGCGACACGAGTAGATATTGATCACCGCTATTCGTACTCCAACTCTTTGTTCTTCCAGTCTAAACCGGTTTATTGCATCCGATTTTCCTCGAACGTCACTTTCTCAGATCGCTACAGCGAAGATCTAAGAAAAGAAAGACCACGTTCAAAACACAAATACCTATCAAGTCGCCCCAAATGAAATTGGGTGTAATTGCGAACTGTCGAGAACTTATTTTCAAAATCCAACTGGAACTGTCTCAGAATTAAAAACACCCAATCATGCTGAATTTTTTTTTATATATCTAGCAGTATGTAACGTGCCACATCGTCCGCCTTTCTCGCTGCATTACTTTTGAAATCAAGTTTCCTCGCATTTATCCTCCTACTTTAATAGATTAATAAAAGGCGCTCTAATAAACGCTTATTCTCTCTCCTACAGCGTATAAAGCGTGTGTCAGACCGATTTCAGAGTATGCCTGTCATGTGTGGGATCCGCCTTACCAGGTTCGCATCAGTGCTATAGAACGTATTCAATCTGTTGCTGCTCGGTTTGTCCTGGGTAGATATGATCGTTTCAGTAGCACAACTGAAATGAAAAGGAACTGGGATAGGTCCATTTAAACGAATGGTGTAAAAGGCTGCGCCTCAAATTGTTTTCTTTCGGTTTATCATAACCAAAGAGGAATTTGTGCTGCAAAGTTCCTACATTCACTACCTTACCGTTCTGATCGTACAGACCATTGTTAGCAGGATCAGCCGTATTTCTCCAGGACAAACATTCTGAAACACTTTTTTCACGAACCATCGCGGAATGAAATTCATTACCGGCGTAAGTAATAAGCCGCGAAACATTTTTTTTGTGCATCGTATTTTTGCGGGTTTTTTAATGAAGAAAGAGTAAAGACACAGTAACTGCCGGCCTCTGAAAGTACGGCCTCTGGGCGACGCCATCTTGCTATTGGCATGTGTAGATCACTCGGTAGTCAAGCCTGAATGGATGGATAGATGCATGGATGCTAACGGCTGTACCATATTCATAACGAGTGGTAGCTTGCGCCACCTAGCCTAAAAACATAATAAAGTTCAGTAACTTCGTCTTTCTAAATTGTCCTTGCAGCCTGCAGTTTGTAACTATCACCACACGGAGTGTAATATCGCCAAAATAACCTGTCAAAAAGCAAGCTAAGAAGAAAAACAAAAGAAAAAGCTGGACACGTTTTGTTCAAGGCGTGTCCACCGTTACCAGACCGAAGCCGAAACAACGTATTTTCCATCTATAGCGGCCAGATTAGCTTTTGACGAGTCCAGTGTTGCAAACGCCCACGGTCACTGATAGCTCAGGGCGGTCTCCAGCATCTCATTAGCTCTCCGCAGCCAATCAGATTGCCTAATTTTGAATGGCAAAGACCGAATCCCAAGCACATGAAAGAGTGGTGAAGATAACATAAGACCGCCTAGGGGTGTCGCGAACTTTTGTCGAACCAGATTTTCGGTCGACCTTTCAGGGTTCGACTCGTTCGAACCGGTTCGACGAACCTTCGAACTTTAAACCAGGTTCGACTTTGTGGACAGTGTGGACAGTGTGGCCAGACCACGATACAAGCATGTCTAGGTTCGGAGAATTTTTTTAAGCAAAGGGTTATTTTAATTTAATGGACAAATGCAATTAAAAGAAACTAATTCTAATCACTGAAAAAGTTAATAACTGAATGTTTTTGTACTGCATTAACTGAAATAACGAATCAGTGCTGCCCCTTATTCGTCCCGTAGCCATCACCATCCAATCCGAAGCTAACTGGCCAGCCTGTCGCGCATGCGCATACGAGTCGAACCTCATTACAAGGTTCGCCGCACATTCCACTAAAAGTTCGAAAAAGTCGAACCTGGTCGAACTCGAACCTCGGCCGGTTCGCGACACCCCTAAGACCGACCATGCGTTCCTTACGCTTTCAGTTACGATAAAGAATGCGCATTGAATAAAAAGAACGACTACAATCAAGAATTAGTATTTCAATTCCCTTCGACGCCTTCAATACGGCGTTCAGGACGCTCGCGAAATTTGAGACGAAAAAGCCTTCGAGGATATACGACCTTCAAACCGTTTCTGGAAATATGTTTTTCCGCCTCGCCCAAATGGCCCGTTACGTCAGCGCTGCAGCAGCTCGGGCACTTTCCTCGTCGACGTCTCCCTGCCGTCGCTCGTCATTTCGCGGTGTGAAAGTTCTCCCCGAGTCGTTTTCGTAAACCAGGAAGTATGAAGAAAAGCGGAACGAAACGGAAAATGTGGTCAAAGTTTCGTGATGCCGCGACTTCGGCGCTATATGACGGAACGGAACGATAGATGAAAGATATGGCAGAGCTGCTTGAATCACGCGGCGGCTTCCGCCACCTAGCGAGGGTTTATTTAATGCATGTAATGAATTACGGGCGCCCAGAGAGTTACAATGGCAAGACCCTCCTTCGTGCACGGTGAAAAGGGCGCGAAATTCCGTAGGGTTTCTGGACAGGATGACGACTCCTATGGGAAGAGACACGAGAGAAAAGAATCCAGTATGTAACCATTAACCTAAATCGCAGCAAAAAGAAAACTATCCACTGCCGCCGTCTCCTCTCCCAACCCCCCCCCCCTTTTTTTTTCTCCTTTTTTAGGTTGTCTAGTCACACAGAGGGATACTGAATGAGTTGATCAATATTGCTTAATGGGAACCTCTCTTAGGTTTTGATATCCATACATTTGGGATGTAGTTGAAACATGAACATAGATGGGACGCAATCCTGACGAAGCACCGCCAGGAGGCAGTTGCTTTGCTTTATCTGTTGTTTAAGAACACTTCACGGTTATCCGTCGACTGAGTCGTCGTCGTGGAGTGATTGATGTAGAATTGCTCTAAGAGTGTTGGAAGATGGAAAACATTGATCTGTTGGTCTCTTTGTCGCAATCCTGAAGGCCTCCCTTACAAGTCTGTCTCGAGTGTTCCTTCACATCACACTGTCGTTGGTAGGGTACTGTACTACAGTCATCACACAGTCTACAAACGTGATTTTTGAATTCCACCCGTTCGACTAAAATCTGATCCAAAATCGTCGGCGATAAAACTTAAAAGAAAAAAACGACAGGAATTTTTATTGGGCAACTGGGCCCAAACTGGGCAACTAAACTCTGCGGTGCAAATTCAGGACTACAACTACCAGTCCCCCCCCCCTTCTCCCTCCCCCCAAGCAACGGTCGACCCTTGACGAATTATACCTAAACTCATAAATCACGAGAAACGACTTCAGATCCAGAACAAGACACACCAGCATACAACAAAAAAGAAGGAATAGATCAAATCAAACTACAAAAAAATAATCCCCCAAACAAAACAAAAAGTCATACAAAACCCAAAACGCCCAGGACGTAGACGTCGAGACGCGATACATCAAAACAGGGAAGGGCGCCCAACCTGTCAGTTCAACACGACGTGCAGCTAAGTCGCTGCGACGAATGCGCACTACAACTGCGCGCTCGACAGGAAAAAAATGGGAAGGACCACGTATTCTGTCCATCCGAGGGGGTCCCGCCGTACCATGGTACTACACCAACTCGTCGCGAAATATAACGTCCTCCCGGAAAATAAGATATGGAGCATCGTAAAACTGGAAAAAGATATAAGGCATGGCTCACTCGCCCTGTATTTGAACCCATGTGCGCCGATATAATCGCCCAACGCTATCTGTATTTGCTTTGTGTTTAGGTTACCAGAAAAACCGATGAACGCTCGTGTTACGAGTTGGAGCGCGCTCAGTCGATTCGCCTTCCCAAATCTACGTGCCTTGCAGAAACAGAAATACGAATTGCCCTTTCAGCTGGACAGAAGCGCCTGCCATTCTAAAAGCGGACCGAGCATTTGGTACCTTCTGACAAACGACCAAAACAATGCACAGGCAAAAAAAAAAGTGAAAGCAGTTAATAAGAAAAGAAATAAAACAGTCCCTTAGGTTCCCATCTCGAGAAGCAGAAAGCGGAGTAAGCGAGGAAACAAGATAAACAGGACGCAGTGTTTGGGGAGAAGAATAAACGAGGCCGCGGTCTCATGCAAATAAAGACCCATTTTTCTTCCCAACAAGGACTGAATGATAAGAACAAACTGTCCTGGGAACAATTTGGAAGAGTGCTCGGCGCACGAAACACAAGCCAGGACATCATTCGCGAAACTCGAAAAGACTAGGCGCCTGGAACAATAAAACCTTTTAACAATTCGCGTTAAAAAAAAAATAGAATCGACGCGACCCATTTTGATTCCATTCTGCATGATGATATATTCGTTCCCTGCCGCCATCTCAAGTTTTAATTATAGATGTGATTACTCCGCCTCACGACCCTTACAACCGAAGTAATCCAGAGCCTAAATAAAATTATACGAGCCAAACGGCAAAGGGGATCGTTCGCACCGGACTAGCAAAATCTTTGATCTACACTTGCAGCGTGACCTAATGTCGCCAAAAACACTGGCAGACCCATGTCACTCTAAACGAGGAAATTTGTCGTTAATGTTCCGCCGCATAAAGTGAAAAAGAAAAAAAACAAGAAAAGAAAAGAAAAGCGCGATAGATGGCGGCACCGGCACAACCCGGCAGTCGGAAACAACCGCCACAACCAAACGGGGAAAGGTATGGGGGGCAACGTCCTCTTACGACTCCCTGGGAATCGTTCCAAGAAACCACGAGCGAAGGTGCCAAACACCCCGGACGTGCCCCCCCCTCCATTCCGCCCCGCACGCAAAAATAGGAATGAAGCCAACACACAAACACTAAAATGAAACAGCACAGCCAGCGCGTTCCAAATCATTCCTGGCCACCAACAGCTGTTTCCAGCGTACGTACCACGACGACGACCACCTACGTCGGAGGAGGGGGGGGCGGTGACAAACTTCATTCTGCCACCATCTTTTCGTGCGCAGTTAGGCTGGAGCACAAGACACTTGAGTCTGAGAGTGCGATCGCCTGCGCTGGAACCGCTTGTGATCGCTTACAACGAGACAACACGCAGACGCTAACCATCCAAGTAGCCCCGGAATAATTCCCTATCTGCGTATAGTTGCACGATCCGATGGCGTCAGTTGGGCAGTGTGATCTCTTGTAAGCGTACACGTCAAACAGCAACCCATTGAATAATATTCGTGCACTCCAATTGTTGCCAGGTGTTCAGGCTATGGGAGTTTCTCTCCTCCAATCGCTGCATAAACGAAACGTGATTTGGATTTAAAATAGCGGACAGTTGCACCTTGTCTGTAACCTAGCAGAAAACAAAAACAAAAACTAGCGAGCGACAGCGAAAGAGAACAAAGCTAAAATCATGCAGAAGGCACGGTACATATGAAATAGCCTACTACAGCAGCTGTCACATAGCGAAAAGAAACAAGTACAGCGCTTAAAAATATATAAGAAATAATAAAAAAATAAATAAGGAAAAGCTTAGAAGTCGAGTCGGTGTTTTCCCGCTCCGGAAGTGGAATGAAGACGATGGGGAGGAGGAACATGCCAAGATGGGGAGAAACATAGAAGTCACTTCCGGTTCCGGCGCTGCAGACGTGACCCACTTCCTGGCGTCAGTCATACGCCCCCCCCCCCCCCAACTTCGTACCAACTGGCCCCTGGAACCAATCGCGGTATGGAGATCCTTTCATCGCTGCGAACGACTGAAATGATCCGGATCCCAGCGAAATATTTTAAGCTTGAAAAGCTGCCCATTTGCACAAGTATCTTTCTACCTACGGCTGCGAACTATTCGTCACTTAACTTCAATTTACTTTTTTTTTTAGCCGTCTTATGTTGAGTGGGTCTCAAACGCTATTTCAAGAACATCTTAACAAAGATAATGATGTTGTGCATACTTTGGTGAGCGACGCAATGGATAACCCAAACTTCTTAATCCCTCGACTGAAATCCTGTCAAATTCAAAAAAAAGAAAAAACATGAGAATGCCGATGCTTCGTCACAAGACTTTCGGTACTTTTACATTTCGACTTTAGCGAATTTCCACCGATCCGCCATATATCGTCTCCGTAAATACACCAAAAAGGAGCGGGAACCCTGGAAATATTTGCGCGGATGAAACCTTCCACCACGCGCCGTCGTGTACATAATACGCAACGCCCGGAAGAAGAGCTCCAGCATCCGTCCGTCTCCGACCGGCAAAAACAGCGAAAGCAACGCCCTATCGCGCGGTCCCGTCAACGATTGTCAGTCAGTCGCTCGGCACAATCCACCCACGTCGCGCTGAAGTCTCCGGTAACGACGGACGCCGAGAAAGACAGATCGCATGGCGGGAGATCGGATGACTGCTCGATCCCACACCCCGGCCCGTCCACGACCGCCAAACCCCCTTCATCACGGAGCGCCTGGAACGATAAAAAAAAGCGTCGAGAGACGCCGGCGCATTTGGAAGCGTCTCAGAACGAACCCGTCTGCCCCATGCAGTTGCGGCGAGTCGTCAAGATATTCGGCGTGTTTGACGCCTGGGGAGAGCGGGTCGGGGAGCCACTAACGAAGACGTCATGCCGCAGGTCTTTTCTTCTAGGTGGTCCTAGTGGGTGTCTGTTTCAAGGGGTTCCCTCTCTCTTACATCCACGGTCTGTCACAGACATGTGCGCAATAAATCTCTGCGCGTACAAATGACAGCGAGACGAAGAAAGCAACACTCCTCGAGTGTCTCCAGAAGCCGGTGCGCGCAGAGGCATTATCTCGATTACAGAGAGACAGACAAGGAACAAACACCTCATCAAGATGAGAGTGAGTGCAGGCCATCTTTTGGGCGTAAGGGCTTCCTCTTTCCGAGGCGGTAAACAACGAACAAACGTTGGCCGACACGTTAGATACTCTTACCTTGTTAGCAACTTCCTGTACACGGCCGAGAGTTGCTAACTGGCCACGGCGGTGTACGTGCTCGCGAATCGAACTGTTTTCCCTTGTTATAAATGATTACTGCCCTTCCTGCTTGAACCGTTCCAAGGTCCGCAGCATCTAATGAACGAATAAATAAATAAAGCCGAAGTGGAGGAAGTTTTCCTTGCCTGAAATGGACAAGAAAATTGCAATTTCCATCAACGTTTTCAGATGGAAGTGGAATTTTACACGTTTAATGCGGGACTAAGGAAAGAAGTAAATAGTGTGGTGCGAAGTAACTCGATGCTAGACATCGTACGTCGTACACACAGGGCGCGAGACGGCTCGATGGAATCGCGGGTATTTTCAGTTTCAAACAGCTGGAAAAGTTGTAATCAAAATCGAATACGACAGTAGTTTCGACGATAAAATCTATATCCTTCGAGCTCACCTTAGCATGGATCATTGTTAGCCGCGCATTATAAAAGCGCGAGTTGCTTTGGATGAAGCCCCGGCGGCTGCACGAACGCTCCAGTCAAGGCTGTCAAGACCATACCCGCTCGCGTTTGCACAGCCTTCGCAGTTAGTCCACGCCAAGGCGAGATATGGTGTCTTCATGTGCGCTTTTCTTGGGTGATGACAGCTGGCCATTTCGTTCCAAGCGTTTATTTCTTTTAGCGCGAAAGCATTAACTGTCCCATGGAGCGCAGCCGGCGTTGGCTTTGACCGCAGAAAATGGCTCTTGAATAAAAGAGCTGTTAAAATGGCTGCGACGCGTCATAGTTCCAAGGGACACCACACCGCAGAGAAGCCCTCTTCCTGGCGCTGCTGCGCGCGCCAGGAAGGGGCACTCGCGCTGCAGCATATCGCACATTTTTCGTGATTTCTCTTATTCTTAAATTACTTGTGCACACGACGACGACGCAGTGAAATACAGACGTCTGTAGATTTTGGGAATTGGGGGGAGAAAAGCACTCTGGAACTACTGTTTAATTTTAAAGAAACAATTTTTTTTTTTATGGGGAGGGGGGGGAGGGAGCGATAGGGGTTAGTCTTTACCATGCGTATCATGCTCGGCAGACATTAGGTGAGGGAATATTGGTCATGACAAGTTTGCTAATTAACTAAGATATGATACCTTTCCAAGGACTGGATTTGGGAGTTCGGTTGCAATTGCAATATTGACGGCAATTGCTGTTAGAGCTGAATCAATTAAACTAATTTGCCAAAATGTAGTTTTCGGACGTTATTGAGAAATGCTCACGTTTTTAGCCTGTTTCAACAATTGCGAGCTAAAAGATCGCCGCAGGCCCAGCCCACGACGACGCTCAACAGGGTGACGTAGCCGTTTCAGTCGCGTCGTCACTTTTGACGTTCGCGCACCCAGCAAGGACACACCGCCGAGATAGTGACGGCCCGGTCGAAACGGCTACGTCATTCTTCCAATCGTCCTTATGACCAGAAGTTGCTGCGCTCATTTTGCGCGCAATTTCTAAATCGTGCTCACAAAAACGCAAATACCGAGCAGCAAATACCGATCAACAAGTATCTAAAAATATTTTTTTTAATTTGTCTATTCTAGTATTTATTGTTAGTCCCGCAACTGCAACATGACCCATTACACCAATATTTATAAGTCATTCACCAAATATGAGTTCGCTAGCCATCAAGCCCCAGTGATTATACAGGAACCATGGCAAGAATACAGCCGAAGTCGCGTTCGCGCCAACCGTGCCGCGGACTGTACGCTCGTGTACCGACCCGCGAGCAACGGATGCATTCGAAATTATACCCGTAAATCGATCGAGGCACGCTAGATGACGCCAAAGGAATTACAACACAAAACAACGTTCCAAAGAGGAAAGCCAAGTCAGCATCGCCCGTCGGGTGTGGAGTCAGTGAGCCATTCAACGTGTGCGTGACGCAATCTAGTTCGCTATCATATCGTAATGTGGGGCCGGACGGAACCGGTGGCAGAGACGTCAATGTGCCGAGGTACGCTACGTCAGCAGCAGTGACGGGCAATGCAAATGCAGGTTGTCGAGACGATTTGAGGGGGGTCCCTCCTACTTGGTTACTTACTCACACGTGAACGACATCGAACCGCTTGCTGCCAGATTGGCTGAAGTCGCTTTTCTATTCCTCGAAAGTAGCGCTAAGCGTCCATTAAAAGTTCGAACCCGTTTAAACGCTACCCTTTAATCGATTGATCGGTCTCGTTCATCTCCATGCAAAATAGTTGTAGGAAATTCAGAATCTTTAGGTACATATCGCCTTTGCTGAATTTGTGGTGAACGGCGCGATATAAACTTGATTATGACTCTGATTATTACTCCAGCTGCATGAGGCAAAGTGGATCGTTGACATTCTCCGGCAAGAGCGACCCACCTTTCATTGTTCACAATAGCGTCTGCACGCTGCTCTAAACGAACACTCTAACGGCGTTGAAGTCGCAGGGACACGTGTAGCCTTCTGTACTTGAAGAGTTACAAATCTCTCCCCTAGAGTTAACTTTAGGCTAAAATTTCTCCTAAAGCTTGCCTTGCCTACATGACTACGTCTCCGTGGTGAAAAATGAAATTTTTCACTTTCTTTTTGTTGGTCAAATATTTTACCGATTAACCGGGTGAAAAAATTACTCGCGATTAAGGCATTACTATATTAATCGTTAGGTTCAATTGCCCAGTCCTGCTTAAAAGACATTTGCAAGTTGGTTTACGATTGCGAGAGCAATTTAGTTCAGGGCCAAAATGAGGAAACAAGTCACCTTTTTTCGGCAATTTTCGAAGGTCTGAAAAAAGATATTGTTAGGTGCGTTCCAGTTGCGACTGCACTTCGCCGTTTCATTCTCATCTATGTAATCCTTTAAGTCACAAAAAACTACTGGTGTAGTTCTTTGACAACTACCAGTAGTTTCCAAATTGGGGTTCGCGGACTTTTTCGGGTCGGCGAAGCCCTGCCTCCTCAGTCAAGCGCGGCAAAAAAAGTTGGTCTCCTTTCTAGATTGAAAATACTCCTATTTTCTGGCGAGTTTTCTCGTGTGTATGTCAATGAGTAAAGTCCACTTCACAACAGCCCTTAGTTAATTCATTTCTTAAATCATCATAATAAACCTATACCTTCCCCTCACCACGAACGGGGTCCTCCATAACCTTCGCCGATCCACAAGGGGTGCGCGAAACACGAATGGCTGAGAACCACTGCACTACACCAACGCGCTCATCTCGGAGTATTGCACTGCAAGTTTCAGAACATTTCTGGTTGCTGAAGGTACAAGTTTTCCGGATTGTCGGAGTATGCTGCGGTACCCGTTGCACAGGTGCGCTAAAGGTATAATCTAATATATGAATATGATGCA
This sequence comes from Ixodes ricinus, assembly GCA_037355805.1. Lineage (NCBI taxonomy): Eukaryota > Metazoa > Arthropoda > Arachnida > Ixodida > Ixodidae > Ixodes > Ixodes ricinus. The sequence goes on along the minus strand of JAZHYW010038734.1, from coordinate 24,069 downwards.
CACATTCCAAACGGTAACAATGAACGAGATACGAATAAAAGAACCTGGACATGCCCTCGAGTCATCTGTTTTAAGTGCTCAGTTGATACTGCTGCCATTGCTAGCAGATTTATGGGTAGCTTGTCGACATGTTTACACGCGAATATTACAACGAAAATCGATATCCGGCACATTTCTTTTTCCATGTTCAGGGGCGTTACTTTTTCTGCAAGTGGACACGTTTGGGCATCTCTAAACCTCGACATTGCAAGCTCAGGCTAAGACGCGAGCCTGTACACACACCCTATGTATCAAGAAGATATATGTCAGCCCTCCAACTGCTATCTAGCTCAGATCAGCTCGTAAATCGAAACGCCACTCTCGGCTAACACCACGACTACGGAGCAGTGGACACACACCATCCATCACCGCGATAATATTCCAAAAACGATTTTTCAAATAGAGACCCGATAGTTTGTTGTCGGGAAACTCGCAGCAGTATACACGGGACAAATTCTCAGCGGCAGGTTCCGCCGCAACCAGGAATAGGCCCGAACCCCTCAAGAGGATTCGACGTAGAAAGCATTCCGTATGCAAACGAAACTGACAGAGTCGTACGTCTCCGTTCCATTCTCTATCTCGCGACCCGAGTCAGGATTTCCTGTCTCGAAAAATAATAAATGCAGTAAGAAAAAAAAACTGTCAGAAGAGAAAAACAAGCGGAATCTTCAGACGAAGACGTCGGAATCGATTGTAAAAAGCTTGCGTGCGGCCAGGAAGAGAGGATCAAAACTGCCGTTTGAATCTTGTCAGTGACCAGGCACGTAAGCCAGGATTTTGTTTCGGAAAGGGGTGAGGGCGCGCCCATGACAAAATGATGTATGAGAGGGGAGAAGAGAGGAGGTCCCAGCAAAATGGAAAATTTCAAGGGGGGGGCGTGCCCCCCTCCCCTCGGCTAAGTGCCTGTCAGTGACCATACATACCAGAACGTACCTTCGCTCTAAAGATAAATAAATTGCTGTTGTTAAACGTCGTCTTTATTGAAACTGCAGGGAAACGACTCTCGAACCAATTGTCCACAGACATCAGAGCACAACTGCCTCCACACAAAGACAAGCGACTGGTGTCAGAAGAAGCCCGATGCAGATAAAACAAAACAGGAAAAGAGCGGCGCTCTCAGCGGTGTCCTTCCTACAAGGACGCCGCCAGACTTGTTTCTTCGGGCCAAGATGTCTCCCGCCGATAAGCCTCATTTCCAGCCGCCTACGACGTTCCTACCCCCGATACAGCACAGACACGATCGGAAATAAAAACAAAAACATCGCGTTAAAATAACATCCTGCGTTCGGTCCGTCACACAAGCCCAGAGAAACAACCCAAGTCGAAAAAGAGCGCGCGAGCTCACATTACTAGCACACAGGCGCATTCCTTTTCGAGCGAAGTTACAACGTCCCCGATCGTTTACGCCGGGAGGAGGGAACCGAACTTCCCTGCGTCCGCAACAACAAGACGTAAAGGAAGGCCGCCACCGTCCAATTAAAAAGAGGAAAGGTGCACCGACCCGGTGTGAACCCCGCAGGCTGCACTCCCGTTTAACCGGAAAGATGGACCGGAGCGAGCAATCTCCAGCCAATCCAAAGCTGGAAACGAATCCTGTGACCGCACCCTCCACGCGCGGGCTGTTGCGCCCCTCCCGAAAGGTCACGTGACAGTCGCACGGTATCCGATTGGTTGATGAGGTCCGTAACGTCCGTTGCGGTCCATCGCAAGTGTAAAACGGAGGATGTATACAGAATGTGCGGCCGGGCTTCGACAGGAGCAGCAACAACACTCGCTGTTGTTATTGTTGTAGCTGAGCGGCAGGCGAGAGGGCATTTTTTTTTCCATTTTTCTTTTTCGGTGATGCACTCTCTCGATCTCCTTCTCCCCCTTCAACCAGGAGGTCCTTGGAGGGGAATCGCTGCCACCGGATGTGGAGCAAGAGGGGCCAATTTAAGCTCGCCCCTTTTCGGCGCGCTTTATAGGAGGACCCCTTTGGATTGGCCGCACTGTTCACGCCCATGTTTATAGAAACGACTACAAATCACCGCCATCCCCAGACACTTGCGCGAGTATTCCACGTCGAACAGAAATAGTCAGACCCAGAGTCGGCGAGGAAATGGCGTGACTGCGAAAACTTGAAGCTACGCATGCGCAAGCTTGTAAACAATAAATTACTGTATATGGCGAAGAAAAAAATATCGCGGACAGGCTTAAAGGAGACGGCGAGACATCAACTTTAAAAATAATATCTGGATTGCCAAGCACGCGTAGCAAAAGCTCGCATATGGTGGAAATATAATAATCGTACGTTTATACCGACCAAAATGTAGCAACAGATCCATAAGAAAGGACCGGGGATTGCAGTACGATCAGACATTCGGTCGGTGCAAGAGCAACGATAGCAGGAACGATTCTAACGAGGCGATTTATAAGAGGAAAACAAAACGCGAGTGGGCGTTAACATCACGAGGGCGAGCCGGGTAGTGGAACCGAGGAAGTCTTCGATCATCCAACGGAAGGCTCCCCGCCTTCCGAACCGCGCACGCTACGCATCGACCGAGGAGCGCGTGGGCTTCCGTGTCGAGTTATTCATTAATCGGGACCGAAAACGCGGGACTAAAAATTGTATGTATCCAGGATAGGGGAAACTGGTCACACGCACGCGCGTCTGAAAGTTCCCCAAAACAGGAAGAAGCTCATCGGCACTGGACGCTGGGGAAACGACGCATGGAGACAAACGAAAACGCCGAAACAAAATATACGAAGTAAAAAAAAAAATAGAAGCAACAGGTACTTTATGCTACGTTTGAACTTGGGATGGAAAGCAGAGAAGACAAGCCAACGGAGCCAATTAAAATGCCGAGAGAGTCCCACGTGACCCACGGAACGGCCGCAGCGACGTGCCGGGCACGTAATTGTGTTACATCTTTACAGCGCTGTATTGGCTGGATTGGCTCGCAGCACCCGCTGCAGTCAATAGTACAAATTTAACAACAACGTCAAAAACGGGAAGAACGTAAGCGGCGTGCGTTCCCAGAAAAAAGCACGAAGTAAAAAGTACGAAAAAAGAAAAGCTAAAAAAAAACGGACGTGAAAAAAAAAAAGTACGCACTTAAAGGTTTTGGGGGCGGAGCCCGAGGAAAAAGAGTGCCGTCCTGCGGTGTAGTAGTGGCAAAACCAGCGACGACTCGGAGGGGTGAAAGAAGACCGAGGGAGACAAAGAGGGCACAAGAAGAGGTCAGCGGAAGTCCTGCCCTCCCACCACCAGATGGTGGGAAGGAATGCCGCAGTGGTCAAAGCTTCCCCCTCCAGCACGTTCCAGACACACCCCTCGACCTTCCTTCGAGAGGTCCCTCCACTTCTCACCCTACGACGGACCGCACCGCACGCTACGAGTCATCCTGAGCCAGTCCAGAGATATGGGCGTACCACGTCGTAGGGATGTTGTGAACCTGCCGAGATGAAAGTTCGCGACCGGGTTCGATTGTTCCGAACTTTTGACACGAAGTTTGACTAACGTCGGACCGAAGGTCCGACTATTGTGAGCATGTGCGGAAATCGAAAACGAGCCGACACCACCCGGTCGAGGAGAGTATACTCGTATTCACTTCGAGAACCGAAGTAGAAAAATAGTCCGGATCCTCGCGAAACGCCCTTATATGTTGAAGTCAAATATCCATATGTAGGTAAATCTTAGATTCGCTTTACGTTATTCTTCCTTGGACAACCAAAACTTAGAACTACTTCGACCAGCGCATGAAGAATGCGCGAAACTTCCGTTTTCTTTGGTGTGACGAGTATCGTAAAATCATTAAAATACCAGTTCCCCTTTTATTCGGCATCATTCAATATAAAAGAAAAACTACAATATAGCTTACTTTTTCTCCAAATGTTACTGCGTAGAGGTTGGACAGCGACGTCCAGGAGTCGAACTTCGTCGAACTTTGCAAACTCAATCACGCGACTACGTGCCTCACCGCGTCACCCCAAAAGGTCACATGATCCCAACACGCCACTGGACTGGCTTCGATGCATCGTAGCGAGCTCCGCGGTCCATCGTGAGCTGAACCGGAGGCATTGGGGCATCCCACCCACGTTGGGAGACCGGGGAACAGAGTGAAAGCGAAGGCTAGCAGCATTGAACGCGTGGGGGAGAGAGAGAAAAGAAGTTAGGAGGGAAGGACAGAGTTGTAAACGATACGGTTAACGGCTTCACGCTTTGAAACGCAACCGGTAGTTGGAAGGAATGCAGCGCACCGACCGGCCGGGGTAGTCAACGCCCCACCCCACCGTGAACGCCACGGGAGTTGGACCATCGCCAGCGGAGGTGGGTAGCGGACCAGCCGCTATCAGGGATCAGTACAAAGCGGGCAGTTTTAAACAACATCCAATTATTCGGAAACTCCGCCTCGGCTGAAACGTGTAACGTTTTGGACGAAGCACAGCTCAATAGAAAAAGATGGCAGCACGCAAAAGACGATTATTGGAATGGTCCACACCTGCCCCCTCCTATGACGAGTTTAAATTACGGGGGGCGCACATTGCACGCCGCGTCTCGAATAATCGTTGGGTTAGGTTGGCTCTGTGTTGTCGCACTGAAGAAGCGGTCGACGTAACGCTGTTCAGAAAACGAGGTTAGACGCGAACGATCCACAAACCCAGTTTAACTGAGGAGAGAAGACGGAAGGCGAGAGGAGTCGTTTCGCACACACAAACGACCCACAAAGTGCGATTGTCGATTAAAGTCGACGATTAAAGCGGTCGCTATTCAAGGGAGAGAACGACGGGGAGGCCAGAACGGCAAACGACACAGGAGGGAGAAACGTTCCCGGTGCGGTATTCGCGGGGATTGAGACGAGGAGCACCGCAAAATGAGACTGGGAGGGTCCAAACCGGCCATTTGGCGCAGGCGCTAGCTCGACGCGACGCGACGCAAACTTGCGTAACGACCAACGTTACTCAGTTGGCGAAACTGTCATAGGAGCAGGCTTTTAAGAACTGGCTCTCACCCGTACTTGAGCACCGAGCTTGATTAAGCTTGATACGATCGCAGTGCCGCCATTTCTGCCGCAGCGGAAAGTCTGAGAAGTAGGCCTACCGGAAAGGACCAACTGAACAACTTCCGTGTCTGACTGACCGCCAAGGGGCGGCGCTGCAATCGAATCTAGCTCGCAGTGGCTCGCTTCCGGTGGGCACGAGAGGTTCCGAGTTTCAAGGACGTGGTTTCCCAACAAAGTTTTAGTAACGTTGGAATTGCGACCAACGCTAGATTGAACCCAGGGATCTTGGGTCCAAACCCCATCCCCTGCCCGTCTTGATCGGGAGGGGCATCGTACCGGCGTGCGGTCGCGTATCGCTACTATAGGCACACCAGAAACCCCAGGCTAGCAATAGCACTGGCCAAGCTTCTCACCGACAACGGACAAACCAGACGCGCACAGGAGCTGTCCAACTTCCCACGGTCGAAACACACAGCACAATGAACGACACAGACACGGCTGCGATTGCACCCTCTAGTAAGGTCTCGATGACGGAACGACGCCTTGCCTGCTAATAATATCGAGAACCATATTAAACTCTGCTCTCTAAAACAGACAGCGCAGAAAGGGGACACGAACACATCGCAGCGATGTGTGTCAGTCTCCTGTTTGTCCGGGTGTCTTGCGCTTAGTTTTAATAGGAAGTTTTCGTAAATGGTTTCCGCTGTTCCGCAACGTTCTCCGCAACCGCCCCGAGGTATGAGAATCTGCAGGCAAGGCTAGCGCCGCGCATGCGAAGTAGTGGAGTCTTCGTTCCGAAGCGCGTAGCGGAGCTGGGAAAACTGTCTACAAAAACTCCCTAACGGGCGATTCGCACACTTGCGTTTAGTCCGACCGATTGCGAGGGTTGCTATGGCAGCAGCCGCGTCGGCGCTCTAACAAAACGGGGTAAAAACCGAATTTGATGGAACCGACGCAGGTGTTGCCATAGCAACACTCGCACTCGATCGGACTCAACGCAAGCGTGTGAACTGCGCCCATAAGGCGCGTTCACACATTTGCAACGGAGTAGGACCGAGAGAACGGCACTTAATGGTCCACCAACCAAACCGATCGTCAACACTTGTCAACCTGTTATCCAAGGCAACCCAGTTTTATTCGCAGCCATTACAGAGATATTTAAAAATGTAAAAGGCGGCAACAGCATTCGCCGGACGATAAACGACGCAACGTTCTCCAAGCCCCATTCATCTCGTGCGACGAGGAACATAAAAAGACAAAGATGCGACGGAACGTCGAGAGATTTACGACCAAAAGATGCACGGGAACGACACGAGAACAGGGCCGTTCTTCAACAAGCCGTTGTACGGGGTCTACAGCGAAGAGGGGAGAAGCGAGGCTTCGAGGAAAAAGGAGACTGAACACAACCAGTGGCAGAAACCAGCCTAGCATGAAAAACACACGGGGACACAGAAAGGGGGAACCGAGTCAGAAAAGGGACATAAACGATTTTACCGTTTACGATGCCACGAACATATTGGGGCCGCTATAACGTGAATGGCGAAAAACCGGTCCCCGACCGCGTAACCGAAGCCACAACGAAAAAAAAAAGAAAACTGCCGACAGGAAGAGTCAAGGCTGCCCTCTTACCCAAGTGACTCGGAGACACGCAGGCAATATCGGCGGTAACGTGTTATAAGTAACAAAGTTACCAAGCACGCGAATCCAGCTTTTTTTTTTTATTGTTAGCTAAAAGAAAGGGGGCTTATCGGACATCATTTTTGTTAGATTCCCAACTTTCTGAAATATCGGAGTTTACTTCATTGTGTTTCCTATCGAAAAAATTACTGAATTTCGGGTGCCACGACTCGCTGTCCTGAAGGAACTTGACAAGCTAAAAGGCAAACCCCTTGCGCCAGTAGTTCCAGATATCAAAGAAAACTGAAGTGGCATCTCTTCACTTCCACTGACCGTGTACTCTTTTGAAGTTTACGTATAAAACACCGCCTTTTTCTTTTTCGTTGTGACGTCGGATGAAACTGAATAGACGGAAAATTTACCAAGGTGTTTCTCATATCTTTTTACTTATAGGAAAACACGGAAACCCAGTTATAACTCGGCGTATTTACGTTACCACATCCAGTGACATATTACGTTACATTTCGTTCCCAGGACTCCAACAAGTTAAACGGAACTTGAACCCAAATGAGAGGCCTGAAAATAATCGCATATTATTGGTAAATGTAACGGCTGACTTATCTTGAGGTAACGTAAGGCGGTAATGAGTTCCTTTTTATTAGCTAACCTATTTACTATTTTGTCGGTAACGCTGAACACTGCACGCAGGACACAACTGCGGACACTACTCCCCTTTACATCACGATGAACGGCAACAAGACGCTACGAGCCATCGAAGCCAATAACCCAACGCCGAGTGAGTATCACGTGACCTCTGAGAGGGGCCGCAGCGACTCGTAGGGACCAGTAGTCAGAGCACTGGACTGGCTAGGATGGGCCCCAGGCGTCCACTGCACTCGATCGCAGGGTGAAACAGAGGGGAGGAAGGTCCAAGGACGCTCAAGGTCTCCACAGCCACGAAAAGGCGAGTCCAAGCTTCGTTGCCGATCACGACGAAGGCAGATTCGAAGTAATCGTCCAAGTGCCAAGCCCGTGACCAATGCGACGCGGGGTGGTCCGCGAAGCCCCGAAGGCGAGCGGGAGGAAAGACGTGATCGACGTGGGTTTACGATGAACAGGGTGGGCACGAAGCCTCTAGGTTACTCGCTTTTGGTGCCGTTTTTTTCTCGAGGAGAACCGATATGTTTACCCGCGTTCAACCTATCACGCTCGTGAATGCAGTGTTGCGTTGCGTCGCCGAGCAAAACGTGCAGAACGCAGGATGACGCCAGGAGTAGTAAACTGATGCCCTGAATTGTGGGATAGCAAATAGGCCAAAAAAACAGAGGCAACGTTCACGCCATTACATGGCTTCGGAAAACCGAACTTCGGTCTAACAAAATAAAAGTTTACAAATTAAAACTTTTTTATTCGTAAGACAGGATAATAAAGGCCGGGCGTCTCTTTCGAAGGACCGACTCCAGCACGCGCTCGCCGACTTCGGCCGTTCATTGCCTCAGCGTGCAAACTCAGGTTCACGAAACGCTGAATCATTATCGAAGCTAGGAAACTCGCGCTGGACACGCAAATGAAGCTCCTCCCTAGCCGCTCCCAGCTTGTCGACGGCTATGGTTGCAGCTACCATAACATGGCGAAGAAACGGCTATCGCGTCTCAGCTCGGAGCGTAGAGCGAAAGCTTGCACTGGGAACCTCCTGGGTTCGATCCCCACAGCCCCCGCCCGTTTTCGATCTGGACGAGTTTCGTACCGGCACGCGTTCGTGTAATCACTACTGCGTGATGCACGCGTTAAAACCTCCAGGTAAGCGGTTGTACTGCACTGGCTAAATTTCGCATCTACAGCTAAGAGACCGGCCACCCGTTAAAACGTACCAACATACAAAAACAAAACAAATTTTTTTATCTTTTTTCACATGCCGAAGAGTATTTATAGAAGCCGATTAGGATTCGTGGTCGGAGGACGAGTATTGGAGATATGAGCAAACGAAACACGGTGCCTCCCTTTTCAGGTTCACCGAAAGCTAAGCTTCCGTTTTGAAATTCACCCACCCCACCGTGCACCCACGACCCCGACATAGACCAAAAAAAGTCGGGAGGAACCAGTGTACTCGACACGCCCGAGAATCACTCGATTTAATCGAATGAGAGTCGTTCCCAGGCGGCTCGTAATGCTCAGAGATCATCAATCCTCGTCTGAACGTCCCCCATCACCTTCTCTTTTTTATAACGGATGTAGGAGCGGATGACGCAGAAGCTGTAACAAAACATGCAACACAGAAGAAAACAAAAACAAACAAAAGAAGACGCACGCATGATAAACGACTTGATCTACCCCTAACTCAGATGAGACACGATCCACGTGCTTGATATCAGTTCTGGCGTCTCGCCTCGCATGCGCTCTCCCGTTCCTTCCGGCCTCCGCCACTCCTCGCATGAATCGGTCGCGTTGCGACCCGGCAAAGAAACAGAAGCCCCAAATGAACACATCCCTTCGCAGAACCCAGAGGGGGTGGTGAGAGAAAAATGGGTGGATGGGCGAACACAGCCGCGAACCCTTCGAAACAGACTGCGACTTGCGCCACCTAGCTAGTTTTTCTTAAATTTCTTGCAGCCGACAATGCATTGGGGAGGAGACCCAACCGCCGCGCTCCTAGCGGCTAAGTCGAGAACTGGACCCACGGGGCCACGAGAACATAAATTATGTACCGTATATTTCTGTCGCAGCGTTCAGCTTATGTAGCCGAACGTTGCGCGAGAGGATCGGTAGGTGCTCGAGTTAGAGCAGTAAAGGACCAAGTGAACACGAGTCGCGGCTGAACAATTACGCAGTCCTCGGGACCAACCAGTGTCCCGCGTTCGATCGAAGTAGATGACAAAAGACCGAGTCCAGAGGTTGTTGGGTGAACACCGAAGCTCCATGGTGAGCTGAACATTGGATCTCATCGCAAATACAATGACCAAGGGGAGCCGCACTGAGCGCCGCAGTCAGCGCCACTGGTGGTCATTAAAGGCGAAACTGGAGTGGTTACTGCCGCCGAACGACAGCATCACGAGTCTTGTGTTACTGTTCTGTTAGGAGTTCACCGATGACTTCATCCCAGGAAAAACGATCCCTCCCGACTTCACCGGGTCCCTTCATCACTACTTTTTTTTAACCTTGTTGTACAGATGTTGCTACACCCAATGGCGCCCCGGAGACTTTGCCTCCTTTAACCCGACTAATAGATCTTCGCCCGAACATGACACGATATCCCTTGGCAACGCGACGAATTTCACCATCGCTTCACCGGTGCTATAGTATAACGAGATGGGCGAAAGACGCGCGACAACGCAACGAAAAAGACATCTGAGAGGGGACCGGGTCTTTTTGAGCCTTTTCGGGGCTCTTAGTTTGCGCCACGGCAAAATTCAACGAACGGGAAAAAACGTGGATCGATGAAAGCGCTGTTGCGAAACGTAGAAGACGAGGGCGCACACAACACGAATAATAAATAAAAAAATCGCTAAATAAAAATAAGAGTATCACAAAAAGCCGAGGCAAAGATGCGAACAATGAAGGAAGAGGCAGAAAGCTATGAGATCCCCATAAAAGAAACAGGGAACTTACACACGAAGAAAAAAGAAAAGGAGACCCACCGGGAAACAAAGGACGGGCCAAAAGGGGGGGGGGAGGAGGCACTGAAAAGGGAGGGGGAATCACTGAAAAGGGGACACTTCGTTTTCCGTAAGTTGATAACAGGAGACTGACAAAGAAATATCGAAAACGAAGACGATAGGAAAGCGAGCAACAAGTTCGCGAACACAATGGTGAAGTTGTCGTTACGGACACTACACAAATTACAGCAAGGACGGGGGGATCTAATGGAAAAGCGGGCAAATCGAGTTTGATTAGACGGGCTGGAGGAAAAGTCAAATTATTCGAGCACGCCACTGAATAGAAGGGGAGAGAATCAGATTAGGAACTGCATCATGCGTCGGTCCTTTGAGACGTACAGACCATCGAAGTGAGAATTGTTAGCCGGGATCTGGCGGTTTAATTTGCAAACAGCCAGATGATAGGAGACGCCACAGTGACATGGTCAAATCCGATTAGGTATTGTCGTCCAATTCAATGTTTCTCGGACGAGTTAGCGGCGGATAGTTGGGCGCGACTCTGGAAACTTGGAATAATGGACGCAACGCCCACTTCACAGGACACATTCATTCCATTTGAATGTGTTCGTTATATGAACAATTACGTTACGAAGGGACTGAAATACACAAGCGCATACACTCTCTATATACGATGGATCGCAGCGAGACATCGCTGGCTGCAGTCCCGCTCAGCCCATCTAGCGGGGTGAACGGAACACGTGCCCCCAGTGTCGCTGCTCCAATTCGGAAGGTAGCGTGAGATTCGGACGGCATTGGATTGACGGCCCGAACCGCTGCGGTGTATCGGAAGGCCCACTGACAGTTGCCGTTTGCCTGCACATATACCGTAAATCCCGGAGACAGCCCACCTAAAATGAAGAGCAAATCGGGTGAAAATATGGAGTCCACTAACTTTCGGTGTCGAATCCAGAAAAGTTGAATAAGAAAATGCTATATTTAGGTCATGTGTCCCTTGCAAGCTTGTTATGGCGGCGCGTGGCAACGAAGCAAAGATTACCGACTGTATTTCCCAGCCAGCAACGTTCGCTTATATCCCGCCGTAGCGAACTGGCGGCATTTACTCCGAGGCCATAATTGATCCTAACACTACTATTACTAGGGGTGGGCGATCTATCGGTGTTCACGGTGTACCTCGGTCCCGAGTTTCGTTCACCCTTTCGTCCTTTCGCCGCCCCAGCAAATTTCTAATGAATACAAATGGGTTACTTTTTTAGAAACGCCACATGCATGCATGATGGGAAATGCAGACTCGAAGACACCCCACTCTGACCGACGAAGCAAACGTAGCGAGGCGTCGAAGCGTCATTCGGCGGCACAAACCCGATTTACCAAATTTACATAAGAAAACCGTATTCCGTGACAGGAGCGCGCGCGCCGCCGCCGAACAGTTCGAACCCAGGGGCTGCGGCTTCGATCTCCTTCCACAACGGCCGCAGCCGACGGAAATTGCAAATCCCGTGTTTAGCCTATGGGGGTGCAGTACGCTTCCTGATGTTATTCGCTTTTCCTGGTCGTGCAACCGTAACCTTCCTGGCTACGTTCACGCGGCAGCAGTGTGCCCACGCATCTCAGTCACGCGTGCGCGTTACGAGATGCCATCCGGTTCGGTGGCGGTGCCCGTGAAGGCAACCGTGAAATTCGCTCGCACCTGCTTGTTGGCGCACAAGCGAATTAGTGAAACCCCTCTTTACAAGGTTGCCGTTTAAGCTGTCCAAGATAAACAGAAAAGCGTCCGCACACTGAAAGTTAATCTAACTATTATGCTTGTCTAAAGCCCGGTTCACACAGTGCGTTTGACTGCGTTTGACTGCGTTGCGGCAGCGAGACACCAGGACATCCCTGCTGCTTATATCGCGTGCCAAGAAGATTCCTTGAATTGGATTCCACGCTTCATACGAAGCACAGATGTGCCGGTGACTCGCTTTCGGTTCTCGCCGCAACGCAGTCAAACGCACTCAAACGCAAGTGTCTGAACCGGCCTTAACCCTTTGCATCGAGCAAACTTTCTCCAGTGAATAGCATAGACCTTTTATGTCCACTGATCTAGCTGAACACTGCTTTCACTGAAATCTTTCCAGAGGCTCGATCCGTTCCTCCGAGTTCCTTAAAGTTAGACTCCCAGACGATTTAGCCCTCGTTGGAAAGACAAGACACGATGCACGGCCACGTTCCGTTTTCGTTGATTACTGTACAGAAGGGCACCTCTGGCTCTTGTGGCGAGTTTGCTTAGACGGCGGGAAGTTGTTCAGCCCCTAATGGGCGCCTTGCTAAAAGTCGAATACGGGGAATTTACGCCACAAAACAACGAAGAGCACCTGACACGCCCCGGTGGAGGACTGGGGTTTAATTTCGAAGCACCTGGGTGATCTTTCCACATGCAACCGAAATCTCGGTATCACGGGGTCTTCTCTTCAAAACGCCTTCGTCAGATTGCGCGCAATGGGCACCGTGCCTCCGCTGTATTTTAGCGAAATTTTGCCAATTCAGTACCACTGGTATATAGCCTGTGGGGTCTTGAACGTTCAGCACGCATATAGTGGCACACGACTGCACGCCGGTATACGATGCTCCTCCAGATCAAAACGGGCAGGGGTGGGGCTTGAGCCCAGGAACCCCGAGGTCCGCAGCAAGAGTTTTCGCTTCAGATGCTCCGAGCTACGGCGCACTAATACAATGGGCCGCCGAGCCTCAGACAGCCAACACATGCGCAAGAAACGACATACAATCTGTCCTCTTTTGTGGGATTTCTTAAATATCCGTTCGCAAATTGCTAGTAGGCATGGAGCATCACGGGATACAATCATTTAAACGATGTTGCCACATCGAGAGTATATCCGTTGCTTCCGTCAAAAAGCCGATAGCAAGGCAATGCGAGCCAAAATGTCGCTCGTTTCCGTCGATGACACGACCGAAGACATCTCGTGTCCCCGACACTTTCAGACGGAGCCAAAAAGGCGCAATATCCGGCGGGCGTACGAAAAGCCCACTCGGACAGGTTGAGCGAGAATTGCTTAAAAAAGAAAAAGTATAGGCATCCGAGAGTCGGTACGACGGAAATCGCCTACTCGAGAGTCGAGACACGACAGAGAAGGTGATCCAGCGAGATGAAACTACAGCTTCTCTGACGCAATGCTAGTATACATCATCACCCGTCCGAATTGTGGAGCTTCACCAACGAAAGACGTCTGGCAGGAGTGATTTTAGACACCCAGGCGGGGTTTAAACCAAAAGCAGGCCAAATGCAAACTACCACCCGCAATGCTGCATATACACCCAGTTTGTCAAATCGAGGCTGGAACACACGTGCTAAAAACTAACGAAAAAAAAACGTACATAATCAGGACCATGCGAAAATAAATCGTTCTGTGCCATCCCCCAAAAACGAGGCTTGCGATTTCTCCTTGATAAAGACCCACGTCCGGTTCGCTTCTCAGAAAAAGGTGTGTAAGTATTTTCTCACGTTCTACATGTCGTGCGATGATCGCTGGTTTTCGCGCACATGTTTTAGCTGTCACTTCCACGTCAATCTGTTTTTGGACCCGTTTTCTTGGTTACAGAATCGTGGGGTCGGCGACATTAGATCCGAAGAACCAAGTATCTCGTTCACTGGTCACTCCTACGAAAGGGTTGTTCCGGCACCTGATCTATTTAGGTACACGAGAATACAGGTCACTTTCCAGGTGGAGCCATTCACGTGCGGGTGGGCGTCAAGTAAAATAGGCCTCGCAACAGATGGCCCACCATAAATGGATGACGCAAATAACAATGGAACCTGGATGCCGGCCCCAGATAGACCCATTTCGAAAGCCTGTCCTCTGTGGGGAAACTAGAATCCCTGCACTGCCATAGTGCAGGGATTCTAGTGGCCAACAGAGGACAGCCTTTCGGACACAAAAAAAAAAGATGCACATAAACTAAACCCGGAGCGTTACGGCGATTGGTTAGATTCGGGGGCGTGCGGACAATTACAGGTAATGAACTTACTCGTGATTACTTTTGGAGAAATTTTCGTAATAATTCGATTACTTCTAGTGGGTAGTCATTGCGAGCCTTCGATTACTTTTTGAAGGAAAAAATTGCTCGTAACCGTACCCGGGACAACATGAAGCTTCAAAAGAAATCGGAAAAGTACGCGTTAATTTTTCAAGTTACGGTCAGTTACATTTCTACTCAAGTAATCGAATCAAATACTTTATAAAAAAGAGGAATTGCAATCAGTATTTTCGAGTAACGCGTACCGAGACACGAGGGCAGTGACGTTTCACTTTCGGCGCTGTTCGATTATACTCATCGGCCCCTAGCCTTGGCTACTATCTCGCGTAATGACAGGCACAATCAGTGGTGTCGCTTGTTCCGTCATTGGGCAATGGTTCCGACCTTCTAACGAACTGCACGCAACTTTCTAAAGGCACCTGATAAACTGACAACTTAAAAACGCGGAGCGCGGCGAGTACCGACGCCTTTTAGCATCACTCCACTGCCAAAATAATATCAGTCAGCAATTATTAAAAAAAAAAGTGGGGAACGATCACGAAGCGTGATCACCTCGAAAGCAACAAGGCCAAGCCCGATAGAGCGGTTCGAAGACTAACAACATCGCCGATAGCGCACCTAAAGCAAGGCCTATGGCAGGCCGCGAAAGTGGCTCAAGAAGTCATTTCCTCAAACCGCGTTTTGAAACATACAAAAAATAAAACGACCCGCACAATATGAATGTGGTATCACGATATCTTCACGAAGGAAGTAAGTATCCCAACAGGTTGACGGCAAAGAGCTCTCCTGGCAATGTACACGATCGGAGTGGAGGCAGGATCTTCGATAAGGAGGTATATACCCAAAAGCCTACTCGTCAAAGTGTCGTCCGGCGCCCTGATAATAAAAAAGAAAAAGCGCATTAAACCATTTCCTGGGTGCCTATAATGACGTCATCAATGTGACATTGGTATCTCGAATGTATGTCCGCGTTGGATGGCGCAAGGGCTGTCACCAACACTCGAGACGGCGGGGGAATATACCTTCACATCGGAGGATCATTTTACGACGAGTAGAAGGAATTTTCTGCCGCGGAACGCAGGATGGAGATACGGTTTAAATTTCTCCTGTCGTCAAAGTGGAGTGCGGCGTCGAGTGGAGGAGAGCACTATCAGAATGTCTCGAAGCTCTGCAGCAACCTGTTAAACGAGCGCAGGCGCTTGATTGAAATTGCGCGAGCTGATCCGCGGTTTCTTTGCAGGAGGAATTCGTCTTGAAGACAGCCTTTTCGTGACCCAGAGGTAGACGTGACAAAAAACGATTTCCCATTAATATAAAAATGGGATAACTATAGTTACCTCATTTTGCTATGCAATGAGCTATGAGGTAACTATAGCAACCTCATAGCTACCCACTATCCTTTTAATTAAAGCCAATCAGAGCTCGGCGCCGTTCTGACTCCACCGCAACTCCTGCCCAACAGGGTAGGGCGAGGGTAAGACTAACCGGAAGAAGGAAGCAGACGGAACGCCGGAGAGAGGGGCAAACCTCTTTAGCGTTCAGTCTGCTTCCTCCTCACCGGCCCGTCTTACCCTCGCCCTACCTTCTTGAGTTGCAAAGGACTACAGCTTTAATATAATCAAATATGTGTAGACTAATACGAAAACGCAAAATGTGAATCGAATAAATATTTTTTTGCGAATGGAACATTTGCGCTTTAGGCATATCCCAGAACATTTAAAATTGCAATGACGCGTCACCTTCTTGCTATTTAAATTGCGACACGCACCTTCAGAGATTGGTCCAGAAAAAGGGGCGTTTCACGATGATTGGTCGCGTTTTGAACAGAAAAACAAATCTAGGCATGATAGTCTTTTTCTTTCGATGATAGAGAAAGAGGTTGTGTTGGGACGATATTGTCGCGTTTTTAATATAGGGCCACGCACAATGGCAATTTTGGGCTCTCTCGGATGATTAGGGCGTGCAGGTGAAGTCTGCGCCATGCAAAGACGACCTCAAAAACACTTTGTGGCCCTTTATTAAGAGTTATCAGTCTTATTTAAGGAAACTTTACTGGATGTTAAAAACGAAATAGCTCTCATATTTCTATCGTCGTAAAAACTGAAAGATTGGCTAGGTCAGAAAAAAATTTGGCGCTTCATATTTTTGAAGGGACTGACTGCAGCTTAATCACTAGCAAAAGGTTACTTTCACTATGTGTTCATTACTCTCTAAGAATGTCATGTTTTGCAGCTCCATAGGTTTCATGAACAGCGATCGAGGTGCAAACATGCTTTATTTGGAAAACAAATGAGCCTCATTCACAGTGGTCAGGGAGTGCCAAAAAAGCAAGGAGGAAGCACCAGGCGTCCGCCGTTCTTGAAACCACATGGGATTACATTAGAAGTAATCGTTCAGCAACAATAAATTAAAAAAAACGCGTATTATTAAAAAAAAAACAAAAAAACTTAACGTTACAAGCTATGGGCGCAAGTCTCGCTTTTAACGCTCTAGCTACCTGCGACGCAACTCCGTGGGCAGCTAACCGATGGATTAATAGCGCAAACAAAAGGAAATAATTTGGGAGAACTTCCTAGAAGCGAAACCCGGACCCAACGTTCTCCGAACCAGCCCTGGGTGCGACGAGATAGTTGGAAGCAGTGACTCAACTTTAACGATCGTCCGGAGGGCTTCCCAGCAACGCTTCGATAAAATTATGAAAAAGACTGCCTTATGGTCCCGTAAACTAAAGCGCAGTACGTAAAAACTGCAAAACGAATAGTGTTGCATCATTCATAGCCCCTTCACAGCAAAGAATTACAAAATTATGCCAATATCTTGACAGATATCAAATCATTCAGACGCCCTATTTCAAGCCCTACACGGGATTGACTATTCGCTAAGCTCTCGTAATCCAGTAAACACTGACAGTCAGACGTCTGTCATGAATTACTACGTGAGGGGGTGATAGAACTACGCACGTGGCAGCTAGACTAACCCCTTACAACCATGATTTCGGTCATCACAGCTTCATCAGCCGTCTTGGGATGTCACAATGGAGTGGAAAAATAAAGATATAAGAGAGCGTGCTAGGAAACACGATTCTCTTAACCACAAATCCAATCCGACGCTTCTATTTTGAGAAAGCAAAGCACCCTGATGTATACGGTCACATGGTTGTAACAGCAGAGTGCGCTCAACGTAGAACATCACGTAAGAAAGCACCGTGTATGGGTGAATGGCATGAGCGTGGTCGAACTAACCACCACACCCAACTCGACTAGGAAATGCGAGCGCAACCCCCGTGGGTGCAAACTATCTTGTTTCAGCAGATTTTTTTATTTCATCCAGTTACATGTCTAAAAGCTCTCCAAACACCTCTTCTTGAAAAAATACAAACTGCGCAAACTGAGAAAATCTTGAGATAACAATATACAGGCGAAGTGGTGTGCCACCAATATTTGGGAAGCCCGAGACCAGGAGCAAAAATGAGGTAGTACCGCTGTTCCCAAGAACACGTCTCCCGACTTAAAAAACCGCGGCAACGAAAAACGAGTCGCCGAGCAAGCATTCACACACCACATGAATGAGAGCATTCCCCGAGAAACGGGCACAGACAAACGCACGCCAGGCACACCAAAATCGATACAAACGCGAGTGCTAGGCCTAGCCGCGGCGTCCGCTGTCAAGACGGCAAAACGAAAGTGGCCCACACAGCGTGGGACTGACTTTACGTGGGACTGGTAACCAACACCGAAAAAGCATCTACACTTGGAGGGGAGGGGTTATCCAACACCGGCAGACAAAAGCGAGTTTTGTACAACGGATGGTTTTCTTTGGAGGGGAAACCAACGACGGGCCGACCAAGTGAGACTCGAAAAGTCGTGCGTCGTGCCATTTGAGGGGTGCAAGTTTAAAGAGAAAAATAAAATAGCACCGAGAAGAAAGCAGGAGCGTTTCCGGCAAAGGACCAACCCCTAACCCCCTCCCCGAGTTCGCGCTTTAAACCGCTGAACAATCGTAGGCACTCCCCCGCCACCACTGCCGTCTTCGTGGTTCTAGAGGGTGTCAAACTCGCACAGTAACCAAGAAAGCTGCAAGAAAACAGCCACTCGAAGAGCCTTCCTTATCTACCGAAATGCGCCGAGAGGTGACGGGCCTTTTTAGCCGCTCCGGCGATAACGCGTCCACAAAACTTTTCGTCTCAGCGAAAGCCAGACAACGCACACCCGAACAAAAACAGCAGAAATGTTTGGAAAAAAACGAAGAACAAAATGCACTCGTAGAAAATTGAACACGGGTTCGTGGCGCGGGTTTCACGCGATTCAGGAGCTACGCTGACCGGAATACAGAACGACTTCGTCTCCAAAACGGGGCGCATAAAAAGCGAAGCGAACGCAAACAAAAAAACTTGGGGGCAAGTTTTTCTTAAAAGCAGGCTACGCCTGGGTCACTAACCTTCGAGGGGCATTTGAGAAGCGGGCCTTCGTAGTAGTACGGTCAACGCAGCTGTTGCTCGCAGCGAGTACTATCCGCGGTTTCGAAGGAGAGTCGAGCGTGCGTTCGCGGGTACAACGCCGGCACGTCGCGAAGAACCAACATAACTTGTCAAAGAACGGGGCAAAGCGAAGGGAACAGTACCTTTTCCGCAGAGAGTAGTACTCCATTCACGGCGAACAAGAGTAGGAGCGTCGCCTTCCACATTCCTCCCGGTAGGCGTAGGGGGTAATCCGTGTAAGCAACTGGCCCGGGATACCGAAAAAGTTTCGTCCCTAGTGCAGCCGGCTACGAAAGGACGAGGGTTCGCTAGGAATCGTGTATCCACCCCCACCGGTCGCCTCCGAGCATAAACAACACAGCACACGGGCACAACCAGCCAACAACTACTCGATCACCATTGCCGCTTCTTGATATTTCAACCGCGCCACTAGAAGAGAGGCCTAGCCGCCTAGCGGATATTTACCCACAGAAGAGACGCCAGAGACGCCTCGGCTTTGGCTTGGGTGGAAAAAAAAAAAAAGATGCGCTTCGCGTAGTTTTTTTTTTCTCCATATTTTTCCCAGCAAACGCCTTGCGCCATCTCTTGGGAGCGCGCGGAGTTATTGTCGATTCCAGCGTTGCCAGCTGGGAAGTACAGACGGGGCTGTGCTTGGTGCGAAAGTGGTTCTCGTTCTCGATGCTGTTTCTTATCGCTCTGGGCTGCCGTAGTCAAGGTTATTGTCGCTATTCTAGGAATGATTAACCGTGAAAAGCGGAATTGATCTGTGCATAAATCGCAGGCAGTCCCGCACGTCTGCGAGTAATGTTTGAATAGAGAAAAAAACTGAGTTGTGTCTGCTTTTTTGTGTCTGATTTTTTCGAACACGAACTAAACGACAAACAGTGCAGGAAGAATAAATTAAAACACGAACACGTGAAAACGTTTTACTACAAGGTTGCAGTAACAGATGTTGGTCTAAAGATCAGAGCCCTCACTAGTAGGCGAGAGAGATGTAAAAATCTCTTACTCGTTAATTAAAAGAGGATAGCAGTGAAACGTCGTCTAACACATAACGTACTCCAATGGCCAGAATGTGATGAAAAGCGATGAAAAGTGTAAGCCCAAACTGCTCTTAGATCACGTCTCTGTAGCTCGGCTGTGGGAACCAGACATGACCGTTTTTATTTATTTGTTACTTGATTAATATTTAATAAAACATGAACCGAAACAGCATTCTAAGGGGGAGTGGCACATAGTAGTAGTCAAGAAGCAATTAAAATGAGAAGCAGGTAATTATCATTCTAATTATCGCCTTCTGCGGTCTGCCACTTTTGTCTACTAGGCTTTGGGGAGCATTCTTATCATGCGCAGTGGAATTTTACACGCAACACATGCCTCCGTAGTCCAGTGACACAGCAGTTTTTGCCTTGATAACTTCTGGAAACGTGCCCAATAAAAACACACATTGAAACTTCGATTTAGTGAAAAGCAGTCCCCTAACAATCAACATTAGACATAGAATGTAAGAAACAACAAAAAAGAAAAACATGATAACAAATGAGAAGAGATGGTCGGTATTGTGCAGTCACCCTTCCATCAAATCAAATGGCCATTTCGTGCAAAACAAATTAAAATAAATTAAGATGTTTAACTGCGAAAAATTTGAGGGGAAGGCGGTTCCAGTCATTAGAAATACGCAGGACGAAGGAATTAAACAAAACATTATTTGGGTTGCATGAGATTACGTCTGCCTGCTTCATGGTGGTGATCCAGCCTTGACGATTGATCATTGATATGAAGGCTAAGTGAGCAATACATCGCGCAAAGTGGTGTGATAAATATTTTGTGCGTCACGCACATCCTTGAGCTGTTGTGCCGAGGCGCTGACTATAACCGACCCCAAATCGATTTCATCGTGTGCACAGTGGCAGGTCGTTAATAGTTTACGAAGTACATCAAGCAGACTGAGTTGTTTTGAAACACTTTTACTTGGTTTACAAGGATTTTCACGCTGCAGTTTATATTAATGAAACATAATCTAGCTGCGATCTAAAGCACCGCGGGTTTGTAAAAGTTTAATTTAATAAAGGCAGGGGCTGAGTAACGGTACGTTTTAGGTACCTTGCGCGCGATTAGCTTCGTTAGTAATGAAACCAAATTTAATTTTCCAGCTAAGTGTAGAATAATTACGAACGCCTATAAATTCCCAAATGTTTCGAGTTCCGAAGAATTCGAAAGGGGAGGCCATCGAGGCGATATGGTGATAGATTAGTAAATCAAGAAGGATAGGTTGGGCATGGACTTGCGCTTTCTTTATTTATTTACAGTATGCTGCAAACCATCATCGTGGCCCAAGCAGGAGCGGATGTAATGCTTATAACACAGAATAAAATACCGGAGATTATAAAAGGAGAAAAAAAGAGGTGAAGGAAAGCGGGTGAAAAATATTTAAAAATATCTACAAAAGGAGATAAACGCATTGTCAACGCATGTAGCATCCCATGTCACGTATTGCAGCATGAACGTACAGCTTGTCATGCCAGTCTTGTGTGCAGGTACATAAGTCATCGTCAATGCTTGTTTCCCGTAAAAAAAAAAAGAAGATATTTAGTTGTTTCCGAATAAATGGATCAAAGATGGTGCGCAGTTATGAGCTTGATTGATGAGCTAGAAAAGTATAGGTGCGGTTCTGGACGCGAAAACAAATGGCTGAGAAGCAAACCAAACAGAGTTCGTTGCCTTTTGATAGTGCTCGAGCTTGAAGCGGACAATATTTTTAAAAGATCGATGGCATCGATTCCCTCCTCGTTTGTTATATTGCCATTTTGGCGTCAGGAAATAGGTACAGCCCACGTTTGGATCAGCAGAAGGTTGGTGTTGAACACGTTCTTCCGAAACAGGAAAATAGATACCGTTAGTCGTTTCATGGTCACAACGATATTTAACATACCTTACTTGTACCTGTTCTCGAAGAGGTGCAAATTCCTTACTATGCTCCCTCTCCCCCCCCGCTCCCCCTTCTTCAAAGTAACAGCTTTATATGCAACTAGATACTTGTAACACCTTCTAATTTTCAGCTCCCTTCTTGCTCTTATAGACTCTTGGATAGAGAGAGCATTAATATGTATCGATAAAATGTAATGGCAGTTTCAGCTCCCCAGATCAAACAAAAGAGCCCAGAGTTTATTTGCTACTAATGCTGACATTAATCAAATCACGAAATCATGGATGTAATAAATGACGTACGTATCGTTTTGCGCGACTGGACTCAATGAAAGCTTTCAGAAGAATGGATTGAATGACTAAGTGAATATGAATAAAATAGTGGGAGTTCGGGTACAGACGCATATTCATTGAATAATAGTATTGAGGTGGAAAAGAGCATTCGCATTTTTTCGTGCGTAGGTAGTGACGATCTTGTCAGATCCTCAAAACAACCTCACGTTTCTTACGTAGCAGCCACCCCTATTCTGACTATACCTTATATTCCAGAAAAGCCTTGTACATGGGGATCAAAATAATGTCAAACAACCCATCGCTTCTTCTTTCTAAAGAGAGAAAAAAAGGAAAATTACCGTGACATTAGTGTATGAAAATAAGTTTTGATGACACAAACCTACAAACCGTTTATTATTGGCTAGAATAAAACAACAAAAAACGGCATAAAAATTCGCTACCATATAATGCCAAACAAATCTGCTAATTTGAACGGAAAAGAAATCGAATATCACGACGAAGATTTATTTGACCTTAATCGGATCTTCCAAGGTTCTTGCAACGTCATACCGTAACAACAACAAAAAAATAAAAAGTAGACAGTCAACTTTGTCCACCCCTCCCCCACCCCTTTAACTTGCGGGTAAACTAATAGCCTGCTCAGGTTACGCGTCGTATACCGTTCGTTCAAAGTCTCCAACAAGGACGTCTAGACGGCAATACTAAACCACGTGTCATTGCCGACTTGCCAAATTAACGGGCGTCTGCCAAGACGCGTCGATCGTCGACTGTCACTCCAGTGCGCTGCGCTAAAGGATCAATTGTTTCTGTCGCAGGTGAACGAAGTTGAATGATGGCTGCACGTCGTTTAGTCCCTTGAGACCGTCTCAAGACCGGTGACATCATGGGTTATGTAACCAGAGAGGATAGGCGCCTAAGGGCCCTTGACGCTCAATAATTAAGTAGAGCAAAGACCCTTGCAAACATCTGCCTTATAGAATCGGTAGCCCTTTGTGTAACGCGGGGGAGCATTGACTTTTACCCCAGTATATGCGGAGCGCAAGTTCGTCTGCTTCTTGCACAAGGACTTTGATGATGTCAGAACGCCGAGCTCTTAATTGGTGATTAAAAATAAATAAATAGTGGGTATAGACCTCAAGCGAATCTAGTGTTGAGCTCTACCCACTATCCTTTCAATCAAAGCCAATCAGAGCTCGGCGTCGTTCTGACGTCACCGCAACTTGACGACTTGCTCTCCGCATAGTTGGTGGCAGGTTAAGAATTCAATAGAGTTTCCGCCTCCAGCGCGATCAGGAGTTTATCCAGGATTGCCAATCGGAGGGGGGGGGAGATGTTTGTCATTGGTTTGCGACGAGCGTGTTCTGAAAGCATTGGATTCTTAGCTGGATTCTTCTCCTGGATTCTGGATTCTTCTTTGAATTCTGAATTCTTTTACTAAAGCGTACTAGAATATAGGGTAGTGTTAGGACCTGAGCGGCTTGTGTGAGGCGCATGGTGTAGAACGTGACATGTGTCGATACCGGCGCATCGCTATGAGCTAGGGTGCGCGTGCACCGTGATAGATAGCGATAGGGGTATACACCGGACGCCATATTTGAGTGCGCTGTACAGAACGCATGCTCAGAACCAGGGCTGGGCAGAGATACTCCAAAAAAGTATTCGGGAATACAAATACTGATACATGCGTTTTAATGGCCCAAAATACAGATACTGAGATGCATTTCTCTTTTATGCAACGAGATATCCCTGGGATACTCCTGCAAAACCGGCGAAAAAGTATTTCGGATTACAGATACAGATACTTATAGAATATACATTTATTCCCGAACGGTGCTAGGTGGGGAGGGTGTAGTTCGTCGCGAATACGAATGGTAATGTATGCTTGTGCTCCTTGTTTTGTGCCATTTTATGCTGTTCCCCTTACCTCGAACTCATTATTTATCATTAATGCCGCTAAAGAAAACATGTCACCCACGTTGAACCACATAGTTACAGAACAGTAAAGACTGCGTGCCATGCTTGACAAAAGGCGTCTGCCCGAAATGAACCCCGTTTTGACGAGAGGGCGCATCTCAAACTGTCGTCTTAT
>JAZHYW010038733.1:0-43580 GCA_037355805.1 Ixodes ricinus | reverse complement strand
CTCGTCACGGAAGGTTTGAAATATAGTTTACTATGTTTGTTCTTAAATGTCTTGAATGACCTAGTATTTTCCATCATTTGAGTTATGGTGGGCTGTGAATTTAGGGTGTCTGGAATGAGATATGAGAGTTGCCGGAAGCCATAATTAGTGCGGACCTTGCTTTTTATGTAATAGTAATGTTATAAAGTGTAATTTACTGGTATTTTTGGATACACGCTAAAGAAAAGTGATTGGTCCTGTCTAACTTGATGAAAAATATTAATAAAAAATTTAGCAGCAAAATTTTATCTATAATTGATAATTTTAACACCTGAACTGAACACATTGTACGATCATATTTTTTTAGGTTCCCAATAAACCGCAATGTTTACCGCGAAACGCATCCGGGGAGCGCTACGTGCTTATCCTCGTTTACGCGCGCCTTATAATCATCACGTGGTTTTGACACTTGTTTTGTGGTTATCTTATTGAAACAAGTCTCAAAACTACATGATAGATGATAAGGCGTGCGCGAACGGTGATAAGGCGCGCGCGTGGGTTTTCTGTCGACGGACACGAAAAAACCCGACCTACGAGTCATATACAGCTTCGCTGTAAAAGTGAAACCACTGCTGAGACGATAGCGATTTTGAATTCCCAAGAAACGTCCACGACAATCGCGATATCGAGGTAACCTATCTGAAAAGAGCGCGAGACGCTTCATGATGCACGCAGCAACGCAAAGCGCTCACGTGGTATGATGCGTCCCACTTAAGGCTCTATTATACTCCGACGTTGAGCGCGGTAAACGCAGCGTAGCGCAGAACGAGCACCTTTCATTGGTCGGCGACCTGGATCTCGATATCTGTGACCAATCAGCATCGGTGTGCGTTGTGCTATGCCGCGTTTGCTAGCGCTCGACGTCGAAGTGTAACAGATGCCTTTAGTTCACTTGACGTTGAAATCGACGCGGACGCGAAGATGACAATTCCAAGGCAGTGACGTCAGACGCAAGGTGACGAACTCTGCAGGCATCATCGCGTTTCTGGGAGGTGCAGAGGGGTGGGTATAGGGTGTAGGCTTGACGCGCGTTATCTTTGTTGCACATTGCGCAAAAAAAAAAACGCTTGGATTACGATATTTTTGAAGCCAAGTTGGGCAGATTGGTTGCTAATCACGCAGCCAGTACATAAATGTAAATCAGTCCCCGATCGCGTTATCGGCGCTAGTAGAACAGAGGTACTGATCAATATACGGAAATTCAGATAGAAGAGAACGGTACGTAAATAATAGCGGAACTCCCGCATGCACGACGCCTTTTACAAACCCTCGGGGATTATGAACCCTGCGTGGTAAACAATCCCGTTTCGATACTTTTGTGGTTCGTGCAGTGCCGACCGCCAAGCTGCGTGCTCCACGGCGAAGACTTAAGACCACTCGTTCCCTGTCGCTGAACTAGTTGCTCGTACTTAACAAACGTGTTGGATGTACGTTGGAATTCGACGTTACTGCTGCTTGCCAGTGCTTTCATAGACACTTTTCAAACTCGGAAATTGCACGCGGAAAAGAATCCCGCATCCCGAGAAGATCAAACGCTTGTTTGCAAACAGAACATTGGAAACTTTAAGCGCATAATTTTGATTATGCGACCAAACTCTCGAGCCACGACCCAACTCAACGGTGTGGAGCGTCCGCCAAAATCTAATAAAAGTGAAACTATCTCCCAGAGGAAAACAATGCAGCTGGTTGCAGCTCATGCGAGTTTGTGATCCGTCCTCATGGAAAGCTCAAATATTTCGGCTCGATTACATCTCATTCTACCACGATGAGTTATCTGGCTACAGTTGCACGGAGGCTCACATTACTTCATCTAGGGGTTGTTGAATGGTGAACTTCACTCTCAAGAAGTTCTGGTTAGCCAACTCCGAGAGACGTGCCGGCCACAACGTTTCGTATCCACAGTGACGGATGACGGGTAATTGAGACCAACAACTTTGCAGTCACTTATTGCTTAGGGTTCGCGGAATGTGACGTGTTCCGGGCGTATTGTTCCCGTCCCGCACTCAATGCGACTGCGTTATTTGCCGAGAAGAACTTCAAATGAAAAAAAAAATATATATATCACCAAACAAAACCCGTGGACTGAACGATCGCCACGCTAGCCCGATACGATTACATGACTCGGCGCACCGGCCTCGCCTTTCCTTTTTATTTTCGAGTGCTTCATTGGCCGAAAGTAATTCTCGAGGCCTTAAAAGGCCGATCTGGTCACAAAATAAACATCTAGTCCTTACGGCAGCAGCAGTCATTTCTTCTTTCAGTCCGGCAGACCGTGAAAAATGTAACGGAACGCCGTGGTCCCGCGTTTACATTAACTTCCAGCGACTATAACTGCAGCGATCACGATGGTGTATAACGCGTAGTCGCCGGCTTTTAACTTCCTCGAATCCCGTTTGGTCCAACGTAAGTGGCCGTAATTGCTTAGTATACATAAGCTTGAGCCAAGCCTCGATTTTTCTGTTTTCTTGTGGTAACTCGTGGTCGTATTCAACGTAATAAGCTTTCGCAACTTAGCCAAAACGTAGTTCAATGATAATAGCGAGTTTTCGAACAGCGTACCCAAACGTCTTGCGCGAGCACGGGAATAGCTTTGTTGCCACGTGCCAATCCAAAAGGCGGTGTGGGCTCAGCACAGACGCAGTGGCGTCGAGGCTATTTCTCTGCGTACACAGGGCTTTTTGATATGCCATTGTAAAACACTAAAACTCGCTAATATGTGAACAGGCCTTTACTTTTTTTATATTCGCTCGTGCGAAGCCATCGTTCATAAGAAAAGCTTCATCGCTGCTGCCGAAAAACGGGCGTGGCGCGCACCTGACCTGCACGAGACAGGTTTCTCTTGTTCGGTGGCTTTGAAATCGAAAACTTCAGCGAGCTCGAGCGCAACATGTCTTCATTTTCGCCCGTTTGTTGTAAGCCACCGCCTAGAGACACAAAAATCTCAAGGAGTATTGGACTTTTTTTTTTTCTTGTATTCGCTTTTGAGCGTACAAGTTGCTGTATGTACGTAGATATCATTCCGCCTTTGTGTGTTCCAATGCAAATAGCGTAATTTGATTTTTCTAGAGCATGTTGAAGGGAATTTGTTTTGCGCTGTGCTTGGTTCCAATACCTACTGTTTATTTTTCAGTTAATGGGTAACACGGGTATGATATATTCTCAAGTGAAAGGACTCTTCGGAACCGCTAAAGCGGCGGCTAATTTTTCTCTTTTTATACACAGTTATGGAAGAAGTAATATAAAATACTCAGAGGAGACATTCGCATTGGGGATTGAGTCTAAATCATTCAAACAACAGCGTTAGCTCGATATGCAGTCACTTCTTGCGCTGCGCTTGCTTTAGTACTATGATTTTATGTACCACATTTAGTTAATGTTCCTTTTCGCGTGTGTTGGTGAACGAAGATAACGTTACCCTTTTGTCGTTTAAAAGTGAAGACGTCGGCGTTCTTACCTGCTTCTTTGGAGTGGACGTATTGCTTTCTCATTGACTTTCACGAACATCCACAACAAAAAAATATATATTGCGCGCGGTAATGTCAACACAACACCCAAAAGCTTCATACCGAGGTAGCTGAGCGCTTACCTGCCTTGCTCCTATGCCCTAATATTATTTTTATTTATTTATTTGTTTATTCATTTATTTTGGGTGACCCACAAATTACTTGTCGCCGCCTTAGTGGTGTACTCATCAATGTCAGATAGCAGTCAAGTTGTTCGGGCACGATAAAAACAAATGGAAAGCTAGGACAAAACATTGGTGGCAACACACTTTCGAAATTTACGCTCCTCATCAAAACCATCTAGGCTAACAGTCCCACAAATATGTTCTAAATATTTGTACGTCAATTGAAGGTGTGCCATGGGTGCTGAGTGCTATATATATATCAGAAAGATAAAACAAAAAGTAAAGTCTACTAGACCTACGAGGGACACGCAAGTATTCGTAGCGCTGGTGAATCAATTGTACCTGCAGTTACGATCTTATATAGAAAACAATCCATGGATCATCCTCTTGTTGTGCAACGCATCCAATTTCACTGGGTCACAAATCATTTCGTAACTGTAGAAATAATTCGGCTGAAAATAGTGGTCAAACAATACACGGATGAATTTACGTTGAACACGCTCAATTACACTTGAATGAGGCATATTCGACACGACTACAAGCCATTAAAAAAAACGTTAAAAAAAACCAAATGGTTTAGAAAAACTCGGTGTTATTCGCGTAACGGCTCCGAGAACTCTAAAGGAAGCATTCGTAATTGTAGTTACTTGGGAATTGAAATGAATCGCAGTATTCATAAAATAAAAAACCCCAGATCACGAATGATCTTGATACGAATAATATCGGTGGAATATATTGTATTTGTAATATTCAGAATTGCAAGCTTTCTATAAAAATATACGTTTCGTCTTTGAGTCGTTTGAGAATAGGCCATTTGAAAGACACCACACCGATATCGAATCTATATTACGCTGAAGACATTCACAATCTTCAATCACTTTATCTACTGTAAGCAACTTAATTTCATCAGCAAATAACAACAACTGCGTGTGCTTGATACAAAAAGCGAGACCTTTCACAAAAATTAAAAAGAGTAAGGACCGAGGACACTGCCTTGGGGAACACCAGAGGTAGATAAAAAAAGGAGCAGATAATCCACCTGATACTTGCACCAAGTTCACTCGATGAGATAGATAGCTATCGAACAGACGACCGTACTTAGCAAACAGAGCGTAACTAGAAAGTTTACTCAACAGTAGCCGATGGTTTACTTTATCAAAAACTTTGGTCATGTCAAAGTACACTACATCCGTTTGCCCTCCGCTGTGTACAGATGGTACTACTTGCCTCAGGAAGGAACATAGGTTTGGTTATGCAGAGCGGCCTTCCATGAAACCATGTTGTTCCGACAAACGTATGCATAGAGGCGAGTGTGCAGAACGATTTCATATGCTTTCGACAAACTAGAGAGGAGGGAGACAGGCCGATAGTTGTTAACCATGGATTGGTCACCACATGTATGCAATGGAAAGACAACAGAACTTTTCCAAGCGGCAGGAAATGTTTCAGATTCAAGTAAGTTCAATATATGAACCAAAACTGGAAAAACTAGTTGAGCCTAACCTTTACTATAAAACTTGGAATGCTATTATAAACTTTATAAAGAATAATAAACTTAGCAGATATGTACAGGCTTTGTACTTTATGCCTCTTGTCACTATTTGTGCGTGTGTACTCACGAACCGCTTAAGGGCGTGATATATAGTAACGATGAGAAGGAGAGCGGACTTGCGTTGATTTCAAAGATATTGGACTTGCCTCTCCGTGCTCTGAAGATGCCGCTGCCTTTTTCGGTCGATGATTTGGGTCCTGTACCTCTGTTCTTTCGGGCATACCGTTAGCCTTAACGCCCACAAATATTGCTCCGCGAAGGAAAGGTTTCACGCCGGGTGTTTGAAAACTCAGCATTTTGATCACCGCATGACACGATGCTTCTTAAGTTATATAAAACAAATAAAATATTTTGGTCCGATTTAATTTATGCACAGTACAACGACAGTGTATGAGAGAATCTGTAGTGTAAAGAGTTTATGTAGGTATTAATACAGATACACGTGGACCATTTGACCCAGCGCTGATGTGTCAGTTTAGAGAAAGAGGGAAAGAGAACAAACAGTTAGCTTTACTTTGTTTCAGATCAGGTCCACACGCAATCGACGCTACGAGCTAACGGGACAAATGAAGCAGCGTTAAAAGCGTAAAACCGTAATATAAAACAGGCAAAATAACATTGATATCAGTTAAGTTAGAACCACGGGCGTCCCGTCGGCTCAAATAGTACTGCCTGTTTAATGGCGGAACACTTATTCGATGTAAGTGAGTATACTGGACATGTCGACGTATCAGGGTGCGTCAACTTGAACGAGCTTATGGACGAGATATTTTCGACGACCAAGAAAGACCTCAACGGCAGTTTTTTCGTGGGGTTTCGCGCTGTTAGTGCGACGATGGCACTTTTTCGAGCTTCTTTTATAACGACTTCAACAAACAGTAAGCGTAGAAGAAACAGCAGAAACATCTTGAAGCATACATGGTCCCTCAGTTATTGTACGCCCGTATCCACTAAAATAACGCTTATATTACGCTGTTGGAGTTTGGAGTATTACAGTGAAAACTATAGAGTCATACCGTGGAGGTTATTTTGTGTAGGCACTAAAGGACTGTAGAAATAAAAAAATATCGATTTAAAATGCAATAGAATTAAAGTCATGATTATGCATGGTGATGTTACAAAGTACTTCCACACATGATCGTCAGCCGATGCAAGGTCCACACTATATTCTGCTGCAGCATAAGGTCTGCAGGAGAGGTTATGCGTAGAAAAATCAAAGCTCCAGTCACAAAGAAAAAGGCCGATTTGGTTGGAGACTCAGAATTCCGTGTGCTTCTTACAGGACAATGATCGACAACATACTGCTGCTCGCACGATGTAGGCAAGGTAGAAATTAAATTGGGCTGCTCTTTCCCATGCTTCATATAGTGCAAATGTCACTCATCGGATTTTTTTAGACCATCGAGAAAGTGTTGAGGAATTTAGAACCAAAAGCGTTCGCCAGCAACTGGAAAGTTACCGAATGTACACGAAAGTGAATGTGTCGGCAACCGAATATTTTCTTGATACTAAATCAAGAATATACCAGACCAGTTCAAACCCTTTGTTCCAAAGAAGGGAGCAGCCTATGTTGAAAAACAAAAGAAAAAAATGTTATATGAATTGGAGAAAGTTATGTATTCTTTGTGCGTTCATCAAATTAGAGCGTAAATTTTAACGGCCCTCGTGCTTATAGGGGTCCCGGGGCGGTTGATTCAATCTCCCAGAAAGCCAGTCTCTGTTGTGGGGAACGAAGACACTATACGGACGATCGACTATTTGAGTTGATTAATTTTCTCCTCAAATTTTATGTTACAGGATCTCTTTGCTCTTCTTGTTTTATGCCTCGTCTGATAGTTCCCTGTGCGTCAACGCTATAGCCTCTCGAGGTCGCCATAAATGTTACGGTCGGGACACTTAAGGTCGCGAAATGCGTTTTGGGAGCATTATGCGGCGAACGGAATCGCAATGAACTGCCACGGCGCGCTGAACTCGGAGACCTTGTGCAGGTTGCGACACGTCAGCTGTGTCTGACAGCGTGACGTTAATCAATATCTCGAAGGGTTCCACGTAGTTTCGGGGCATTGTTTCAATGGTGGATTCCGCAATTCCAGATTATACGAGGGAAGTCCTAGCGCGTAATGGCTGCCTAATCAAACTTTTTTTTTCGCTCATTCTCTGTGCCGCCCTCCTTTCCCTTTGTTCCTTACTTGAGTTGGTTGTTCAGCCGATGACATCTAGGGCGTTCCCGCTACCATTGCTTGCCTGTAAGGACGACAGAAAATCGAAGAGAAGTACCGAGTTTTACGTAGCCTTTTTTATGCCATGGCCTCGAAGCACCGTGCACTGGAGCTCCCAACTGTCCAGACTGTTACGTCATTAAACCTGTTTTCAGTCAGACGACACAGCGCGCCTCATTAAGTTGTCACCGGGACGTAGTGGAACAACGGCGTGTAGAATTCGTGCGTTGAATGCACAAGTTCAAACTTGAACTCGCTGATTCACTTAAAGGTAAATGTACATAAATTAAAAAAAAACATTTTGCAAAAAAACAAAAAATGATTTCGGGTTGTAGTGTGTTCTTTTGGGGACATTTAGCAAACCGTTACCGTGTTCCGCATACCTCACTGCAGGAGTTTTTGAAGCATGCTTTTAGGCACGCGCCCGGGTGGTATACCGTGACCGCGAAGCGCGCGCTTAAAAGCGTACTTCAAAAGCTCCGGTAGTGTGGTACGGAGAACACGGTAACGATTTGCTAAAAGTCCCTATCATCCTTAAATATTCATATTTTATGTATAAAGAATACAGACCGAATATGGTCGCGAAGTTAGTCAAATTAGCATTTGAAGGCCTCCCGGAGACCGAAAAAGGCGTAAATGTGAGCCAGGTTCGTGTGCGCGGTTCTTCAAATTGTGACGTCGCCTGCCATAACAATCATTTTAAGAATATATGCTTTCCATCGCAAGTTTTTTTTTTTTGTATCCTCAACTTCTCACACACACAAAAAAATTATAAAAAAAATTATTTCTACCGCCGCAAAGGAGCGCCGCTACGCATCTATGCTAATATTCAAACGCGTTTTTTTTTTGCAATTTTGACGCATGTTAGCAGTTGACGGACAAGAATATTTGTTCTTAATATTGTCCTATGACAAGCAAATTTGGCATGCATGATACGTGGAATGCAACCATCAAGGTTTAATTAGAATGTATATGGATATATATATATATATATTTTGTTAACTTTGTGAAAACATAAACAAAAAATCTTTTGTTGGTCCTTTGAAAATGGCGTGAGTTGGAGGAGAAAACTTCGCACGCGGCATTGGGACCACGGATATTGCGGTGACTCGTGTTTGCAGACTGCATTTTGTGGGACGTATAAGCAGCGTGACCTAAAATCGCGCTGCAAAAAGAAAAAGAAAAAAAAACATCGCCACAGACACGATGACATCTGCGGACACACCTGAAGCATGCACGAAGCTTGTTTGCTTCCCACATGCTTCGAACGTGCCTTAGAAAGAAACTGCGGCTTTAGGTACTTTGTTCCTCGTTTTGGCCAACTTTGCGAGCATGCGGTACTACAAAGATTAATACTGTGCGCATCAAAACGTCAACAAAGTGCCCATCACACATCGGGGCCTCTACAAAGAACTGACAGTCAAAAGCGAGGATCGGAATGGAGAGAATTCGGAGCTATTTGGTGCCGTGCACTAAACAGGAGAGCACATTTTGCTAATGTGAAAGCACGAAGCTCGACAACTTCCGATGTTTGGATGGAAGCAGCGTATCTGTAACAGCCACGTTTCGTGTAGCGTCAAACGCAACAAGAAGTACATCCGTCCCAGGAGCTGTCAGTGAACAAAACTTTGTTTGTTTTACGTGTCCGCGTGTACAAGGTCTGGTTTTGCAGGGTTTAATGGCGACAGGGGCATGAGGCTGCGAAACTAAACGGTCGTAATGACTGAGAAGTTACTGCTAAGGTTATTAGATTCGTCGCGGACTTCTCCGAGTTGGTTTTATCACCTTTCCCGATGAAGAACGAGATATTTCGCCGTCCTGTTTTACGGCACCCCAAGTAATTGCTCGAAACCTTCATTAGGACCGACGGTGATTTGTTCCGACGTCCCAGGGAAAATTAATGTTGGTGTCCATTTCTAATTGCCTTTCGGCGTCTATGGGTCTTACGCCATCGTGTACCGTTTAGCGTTCCGTAAGAATCGAGCCCACTTACATAGGCATGCATGCATTATGCTTGTTGTCATTTATACTTGTATTCACGTCAAAAACCGTTGTAAAAGAAGATTGCAGTTTTATTTCGATCGATCGATTTGAAGAATTGGGTTTTATGACGAAGGCAGGGAAGCTCACTCCCGGTCTCAGCCACGCGACGCCGTGTCAACTTCGTCTCGTTCTCCTTTTGTGTCGTTTCTTTCTTGCTTCTTTTTTTTTTGTGTGTTGTTTTTAGAGTCTTCGCAGCGGTGATGCCTTCTCGATGCATCTCGGAGTCTTCCCTCATGTTTCTTCTGTTTTATGTTTTTTTTTTTCTTCTTCTTCAATGTTGGGTTGTGTGGCCGCTGGAGCTCACGGTGGGTGGGGAGCTCAAGCTTCTTTCAAGACTAGATTGGAGTTAGCTTCAGTAAGAATCCAATTCTACATCTAAAAATAGTCCGGCTCTTTGCAAAACATCACTAATTTTCCTTTTTAATTGGTAAGATACATGTAAATGTATTTTAGATTAAGTATATGCTATTTTTCTATCAGTACGTTCTGCGCGTTCCAAACGCCAAAAGCACTGCCCCCCCCCCCCCCACAAACACACACAAACAACCAAATCCCGTAAGAACTACATCACGCAGCGCACATATCCAGCGTAAAACAATTTTCTTATATGACAACCAGTTTAGTGCACCATGCATGTGCAACGAGCCGTCTTTTGGGGCTATACTTATCCAGCGTCTGACTTTGCGGTGTTCGTTTTTGAACCTCAATTTAGCATTTTTGAGGATTCAAAAAAGTGTGCTCTTGGGCATCTTGAGTTGTTTAGTGAGACCTGAAGCTCGCTACAGCCTCCTCAAGGGGCTCTAAATCTGAACATTTTCCTTTTTTATTTGTGACATCTTTCCTATTGGCATCGATTCTACGTGAGTCGGCTCGGTGTAAGGGAAGTGGCTCGGGGTTTCGAAATATTCGAGACCAGATGCAGCTAGCGTGAATACTGCGTGAGTCTATTGATCCCTGCAGAACAGAAACTGCATAAAGAAAAACGCAAAACAAAGAATCCCCAAAATGACAGACGTACGCGGCCTGTGTTGGCGGACTCTTTTCTATCGGTTGCTGAGAAGGGCGACGAAACATTTGTGTGATCCTGAATCGCACGAAGTATTCACGCATGCCTTCTTTATGACCTCTCACAGGCCTTCATTCTCGTTCTAGCGGTCGTATTTGACGTTCTTTTAAAAACACCGATTAGCACCGCCGACGATGAGCCGCCAGATGCCAAGTTCGCCTTTATCGTTATTAAAGTCGACGACTTTAAGGGCTGCTAAGTTCTAAAGTCAACGACTCGATGCCAAAGCGAAATATCTAGAGCCACTAACAGTGAAAGAAAAGACGCGGGAGGCCAAGTTTGCCTTTTTTTCTCTCGATCCCCCCCCCCCCCCAACACTCATTTCTCTCCTGCAACTCGCCAACGATGTTCTGTTTTTTTTTTGTGTGTGTTTTTTTTTGCAATTCTGTATGCAGGCGATTTGGGTTGATTTCAAAGACAACGCGACAGCATAAACAATCGTCGTTCGTGGATGCAACCAGCATACGGGGATTTACTTATAAATTGCAATCAATTATATTTTTTTAGAAAACGAAGACTGTTCGGCCATTGGCGGAAGATGTTTTCATAGCACCCGTGCGTATACTACAGCAGAATTATGCCAATCATCAATATCAGTTTTTTGTCGTTAATTTATTAAAAAACACATTCTTGTGTAACTTTTTTTTTAGATGTTAGCACCGGTTACGTGCTACAAGCCCTGTTTGGCCTTCCGCCATACCTGCGTATACAGGGTGTGATACAAACGGTGGACAAATTAGATATTGCGAAAACTACGCGTTGCAACAAAAAAAGGCTTGTGTCTTTTTGATCCTAAGTCAGGGGCCTATTTAAGAAAATTATTAAAGTGCGGGATAATTAGATTGTAATTTATTTTTGCGTAATTAACTTTTTTGATATTGTGTTCTAAGGGCATGGTTTCAATTAGAAAATTGCTTAGCATCATCGAAAAACACTAGATCAACAAACTGCAGAACGATAGAAAGCACGCGAAGCATTTTACGGCTTTCTGAAAAACCGCACGAATTCGACGGGTTTTAGTTTCGGCTTGCAATCTGAGCGGATCTCGGCCCAACGGCACCGCGCCCCGTGGAGAAATAGTGCAACCAGCCTGTGCTGCCCTGTCCTCGCGCAGTGCAGCAGAGGTTGGTTGCACTATTTCTCCACGGGGCGCGGTGCCGTTGGGGCCGAGATCCGCTCAGATTGCAAGCCGAAACTTAAAAACCCGTCGAATTTGTGCGGTTTTTCAGAAAGCCGTAAAATGCTTCGCGTGCTTTCTATCGTCCTGCAGTTTGTTGATCTAGTGTTTTTCGATGATGCTGAGCAATTTCCTAATTGAAACTATGCCCTTAAACACAATATAAAAAAGTTAATTACGCAAAAATAATTAACAATATAATTATCCCGTAGTCTAATAATTTTCTTAATTAGGCCTCTGACCCAGGACCAAAACAACACAAGCCTTTTTTTGTTGCGACGCCTAGTTTTCGCAACATTGAATTTGTCCAGCTTTCGTGAAACACTCTGTATAAATGAAACAGTTGCAAAAATATATATATATTTTTATGCGTTTTTTTTAGCCGCGTTTTTCAAGTCAGAACAGCTGGTGGTCAAAGCGCTCGTAAACTTCTTGTGCAAGCACAGCAAACGTACGAAGACATTTCTTTCATTCTCTTCCACTTCCTTAGCATCGATGCACTCTCTTACCACTTAGTTTTTCTTTTTTTTCGGTTGGGGAAAGAAAGGAAAGGGGGGGGGAAGAGGAATATATTTCTATTTGAACTAACTTCAATTTTGTCTTAAAAACAACATAACATTCCAAAAGGTACAATTATATTCACTTGTTTTCTCCAAATATCGATCATGAAGACTTTATCTCTTCGTTCGAAGAGCGCTAGTCGTCGAAAGAATTCACCCATAAAAACATCCGACTTAATCTGCGATAAATAATAGTTACCGGGCAAAAGAAATTGAACGCTTTGAGTTGCGGTTTTATTAATGTTTTACAGGGAGTTGGAAGAGTTCAGTTTTTGTTTACCGCGTTCTGTTTTTGTGCGAATATATATATGACGTTTTTCAATGCGTTTCTTCATCCCTTCCACTTCTTCCTCCAAAGTTACTTCATAAGCTCATTCATTGTTGTTGTTGTTTTGCTGTTGGGGCTTTCTTCACTTGATTTCCCACCTGGGCTTCAGAGCCAAAGCGCGAGCCTAGTCAAAAAGAAGGTTGGAGTCGAATACGTTATTTAAAAAGTCTAATAATGTGCAGAAACTCATTGACTGAACAAAAGTAAAACAAATCTGATAATCTAACAAGGTAACTAGGTTGTTACTTCCTTACTAAAAAAGTAACCAGCTACAAGTAATGCATTACTTTTAACGTGTTACATACAACTTTGGTTAGGCCACCGTACTGCAGATCGAGCGTCATGACGCGGGAGAATAGTAAAGCTACAACATCACGAACTTCACGAAGTGCGATCACAAAGCTCCTAGAGTAATTTTGTAGCGTAAAAAGAAAGGGCAGCAAGTAAACGCGCACCGTAGTTCAAGGCCTTCATGTGTCGTTATGCCAAAAAGTGTCGGTATGAAAGCATTCAAAGCTTCGCCAGTTTTTTTTTTTTTGACAACGTATACAATTACAATGGTCGTATACGCCCTCCTTACGCGTCCCCGTTAAAACGTCGAATTACGTTTTAGCAAACGCGTCCATGAAACGTCCATGAGACGTGTTTAGCGTCCATGAAACGTGTTTCCACAAAATACCGGGGAATAAGAAAGTCAGTATTCTGCCGGTAGTTGTCACATGATTTCAGGCAGCCAATGGGAGGCGAATGCCGGTAAAATTTCGGGAAATCATTTTCCGGGTGGTTGGGAGAATAGACACCGCCTATTTTTAAGAGGTAAGAACTCTGTATGACAATGGAATCACGCGTCCGTATCTCTGTCTTTATCAAGACCTCCGTCTCTCGTCAGAGCTACTTGCTCAGGAAGGTTGTGCAGTTCTGTTGATGCATCGGTTGCGTTGCAAGCTAGCGGTACCACTCCAAAGATATGCTGTAGGGCGATAAGTGACAAAAATAATGAGTGTTTATCAGTGTCTGAGTAGTAAAGCCGCGATGAACTTGATTCACTGAATTAACCTTGATTAATTAAAAGTTAAACATGGAAGATTGAGGCAGATATCAACTCTTTCAAAGACAATTTTTCCCTACCTTTGTTCGCCGTCCCTTTTCTTCCCGCCACTAACGTAACTTTATGTTGTTTTATCTCCAAAGAAACATAGTCCCTCAACAACGCGGTTTTGCTTTTGTAAGCAATACTTTCCGTGAGCGTTTGGTTCTGTTTGCATTACATTGCTACTATGAACTGTTTTGCCATGTCGTATCATTCGGTATCATGCAATTTTATGAGAATTATTCTTTATAAAACATGTCTTTCCGAGCAATATTTACATTAAAAAAGAAGTTTGCTTCAAGACAAACCCATCTTTCTCGAGGCATTGTTGTAAGTACATGTATTGTTCTTACACTGTGTCTCGGTGTTTCTGTGCCCAAATAATTTGCCTGTGTACACCTTTCTAGGTTAAATGCTGTGTGTAACTATCATTCTTGGGAGTAAAGCGTGCCTGCGTGAATACAAATTCGTAGCTACGAACGTAAATCCACTCGAATGCTTACATGTCGAGGTTGTTCCGCGGCGCCCGATCGCTTCCCGTGCAACAATATTTGTTTACTAGCAAATCTTGTTTCTAAACTACTTTATAGATAATAAAACATGTTTATATCAATAAAAACTTTTACGACGATATATTCACGCAAGATGTCTTCATGTCAGCGCTATCCCGAGGTACCCGGCCCGACTCGATCGTCTCATTGCGGTGACGTCACGGGAGAAGCGCTCCGGCCTTGACTCTAGGTGGTGTTGCTTAAGCTCGAGGCCGTTCCACAAAGATAATGTTAGACAATGTTATTCACTCGTGCACGTGGTCACAAAAACACCCGTAGCGCAGCTCAAAATGTTCACAGAACGACTCCCTTCCGCAGAAGGAGGACGTAAGAAGCTCCCTGACTTCGACTGCTGCGCACGTATAGCATTGTGCTGCCCTCTCTCTTACGTCACAAATTTCGTCTCCGGACTTTTTGATCGCACTTTGTATGACACGAGCGAAGCGCAAAGGTGCAAGAAAGCTCGTGCGGGTGGCGAAGAATACGTGACACTGAGATTACATGGATACATCGGGGACAACACGAACAAATAGATGTTTCAAAAACATCTTAGCGTTATTGGACAGATTTCAATAAATAAGAGCTGAAGAAACAACGCAAACAAGTGCAAACGTCCCTATTCGAGAACACTTTGCTGTCAAGGACCGTGAAAACGGGAAATTCTAACCCAGAATTTACAACCCGGAAGCGCATTGATAATGGAAATTCTAAAAAAAAAAGGAACGGGCTACTCTACAGAACGTATGCTTCACAAATATTTAAAAGAAACCAAGGCGATGGGAGACTCCCCGCAGAATTTACAAACATAAAACCACAAATAACAAATAATATAATAAAGACTAAATGTTAAAAAAAAATTTCTGCTGTTGAAAGCTTTACAAGGCAAGGTTGTAACCCCCTCCCCCTCCCCCCCCCCCCCCAGGCAAATTTAGAGAAAAGGGGAAACAAACTTCACTCATAAAAAATACAAGCCAGCATTCCTGTTCAGATTTAGGAGTTTGTTTTAAAGACGAGAGAACGAAGTCCACACCATAGTGCCTCCCCTCCTGACATTTTATGTGCCTTCGCTTCCCTCCCTCGTACCACAGTGAATAACTGAATAAAAACTGACTTTTTCAATTTCCGAAGACATGTAAAGTAAAACGAAATGATATCATTTAATCAATACAGGTCCTCAACATTCCATGCTTCACAAACACGTAAAATCAAAATCACACATGTCCGCTACCTATTTTAACGAAAGTAGTCTCGTAATATGAAATCGTTCTACACTCACAAAAGTGGCGTGCATCTAAGTGAATGATGAATTAGTAGCACTGTTGTGTTTACGAGGGTAATTTTATAGGTCTTTGTGTCACCAGAACGACTATACAAAACATTGATAAACTTTCAAATTACCTTGATGCAGGCACGTAGCCAAAAAAGGGGGGGGGCGGCTCCCCTCCCGCCCCCCCCCCCCCGAAATCTTCAATTTTGCTGGGGCCTCCTCTCCCCCTCCCCCTCATACAGCATTTTGTCATAAACGCCCCCCCCCCAAAAAAAAAAATCCTGGCGACGTGTTTGCTTTGATGTAAATGAACAATCGTCACGTGCTTAATGAATCGACCCGTGCAACTATTTGCACAAAAGCAGACGCAAGTGCATCGCGTTATGCAACTTATAGGTCCTGGATTTCAGTTACTATAAAGTCATCAGAGCTGTACTGAACATCATTCGTCTTTCGTATAATCTTCGAATGGAAAATAAAAAAAGAACAAGATTGCTGCCACCATCTGCCCAGCAAACTTAATGGAAAGTTTTACTATCCATGTTTCACTCCGACGACTTGTGACACTCATGATTGATTGTCGCTGTAACCCCACCCCTTATGTAATATTCCCTGC
Organism: Ixodes ricinus; assembly: GCA_037355805.1. NCBI lineage: Eukaryota > Metazoa > Arthropoda > Arachnida > Ixodida > Ixodidae > Ixodes > Ixodes ricinus. The sequence goes on along the minus strand of JAZHYW010038733.1, from coordinate 27,444 downwards.
AGGGTCTTTAAGGTGGAAAATGTTACGGTGACATGCAATAAAACGAATAAATAAAAACGCGTAACCGTTCGAAGCTATCAAATATTCCAGCAGTTTAAGAAAAGGAAATACTGAAATTAATTTTACTTTACTGCTGGCTATGAATATTTTGCATACTTGTTGATGGAGTCTTCCCAGGGGTCCTGGTACAATTACCATATTGTCCCGTCTATAAGTCGCGCATCTATATTTTCGTAAGGTAGGCGCAGTGAAACTGCAGTAATAAGCCTGCACACGTGTATTGTGATCGGATATAAGCACAAGTTTCAACATTCTCGCCAACGAATCGAACGAAGAATATCACCGCTGCGACAAATTTGCACACTTAAAATCTATACTCGACAAAAAAAAAAAGCATATAAGTCTTTTACAATTTTATACACAAATTTTGCTTTAAAAAAAAAAAGAGATACGTTTTTTTGCAATGGAGAACGGTATGTGCCCTGCAGTACATATGGAGCGTCAGTATCGCATGTATGGGTAAAGACGCTCACTGAGAATGGAAAGTGAATGAAAGCTGATATAACTACACAGTCAAAATGTGTGTACGAAAACCAGTATAGCTCTAGCGCGATTCTGAACGAACATTAGAGTGTTTTAGGTAACCATTTCTGCCACTTCCGATACCGTACGATGGGTCCTCCAGTACGAGCTGCGCATGCGCTACCGCACAAGACTCGCACATGCGCAGTTCGTACGGGAGGGCCCACCGTACCGTATCGCATGTGCAAAAACGGTTCCCTAAAAGTCACTATTAAGCAGCGCGGTCACACCGGCACCAGGTCCTACACAAGGCAGTGTGCAGAAACCGTCTGAGGACGTGTTTCCTCCTTACAGGTATGTGACGGTCCTGCCACGTTGGTCCTACAAAAACTGTCGGCAGACATGCTCGAAACATGTATGAAGCAAATACGTTTTGAATATGTTCGTGGTGTGACCGCAGACAACTCTGTCACCGTGTCTGTAGCGTGTCTTTTGTGTAATGTGCGAGCAGTATGACTGCGGCCTTATACGCACGAACCGTCTGCTTTGGGGAAGCGCTTTGGCCGCACCTGGTACCAGAGCTAGAACATTTCACAACGAATCATGATGTGACCGAGTTTTCGCGTCGGCGGTGGATTTTCGAATGGAAGGAGGAAGGTTCGGTTTCATTTTGTGTGCACGTTTGTGTTTGTTGTGTGTGTGTGTGCGCGCGTGTGTGTCGTCTGTTGTTTTGTATTCGGAATCATCAAAGTCGCTATATCGACATAAAGTAGATCGCTCAAAAAAGCTTTGTAAAGAAGAAAAACAACACGAAAAACCTTATGTGCCAAGTTTTCTCAGAATCGCAAAACACGCTCGACGTAAGAAATTTGAAACTCTCTTTATTTTATTTTTATTTTTTTTTCTGGAGCGTGGTAGACGATAGTTGACGCTGTTTGTTTTTCATTTTCACTTTCGAGGTGATCGGCCCTCTCAGAGGCATGATCTCTAAAACGTTCTTTTTTTTTTTTTTAAGGGAGGGAGAGGGAGGGTGAGGGTGTTTCGTCTAAGTTCGCAGAAAAATGAATATTATGTAAACTAACCGAGCGTCGCCCCGCTTTCGCTTTGTTTTCCTTTTCATCGGGGTCAGATGATGAAACGGGCAAGAAAGGTCACTTTGAAGTTGGGAAAAATTTTCCAGTATACCCATGGCAGCAACTTGGAAAACTAAGAGTGAGAGCTGCATTGTTGCCGTATGTCCGTTACAAAATCCTTTCCCCTGCCTTCTTTCCTTGGGTCGCTTTTCACCGAGAGCCCTTCCACGATCGAATTTCAAAGTTTGAAGACATTGGCCGCCACTTTATCTTTCTGTAAGCGTTTCTATGACAGGCCGTGCGAGGGGGTCTTGCGGACAAAAAGGTTGTGTAGATAGACACCACGCGCCGCAAGGTATGAGGGCTTTGTATTCACGTATAAACTGACGCAACCCTTACAAGGTATCTACAGGGTGACGAAAATGACCCGGTAAATGACCGGTGATGCCCTCGTTATTGAAAGTTTTGAGGGTATCAGGGATTCTGAACTGCACGTATACTAAAGAGCACGACTATACCCGGTTATTGGGACCTCGACTGGACATGATTTACTGGTTTATCCTTTCTGTCTTTGTGCTCTGATTTGTGGTGAGTATCTCACGAAAAGCGGTACATATTTTTAGTGCGTAATTCACTCTGAGGTGATTTACGTCGTTCCGCGATTACGGAGTTTCTTTTGGTATTTACTAACTGCGTTCTTTTTTGTCTTTTTATGTTTCCAGAATTTTTAGAATTACTGCAGTTTTTTTATGTAACATTATGTTTTGCTGGCTTAGTTTTATTTCGTGGTTTGTGTACTGTTTGGTTGAAATCGCGGCTTTAAGTGAGCCAATTTACGAGGCGCCCCTAGGAATGGGAAAACTTATGGATATGGTACGAGCCTAAGGGGGGGGGGTATTTTGTTTATTGAATTACATGGGCAGGTACATGGCCCGGAAAGCCGCATCAACATCAAGAAAGGTAAGCCCCTTAGTGCATAGATAAATGAAACAGATACGTGAGGACCGGTGAAGGTACTTAAGTACATTATTTGCGAATAAAGTTAGATAGATCCTTACAGCCAGTTGAGAATTCCGGTTCGAGCTTCCGAACAAAGAACATCATCGCACCTCTGTCACACTCTGGTATACCAAACCGTGAGCAAAAGATTCAAATGCCATAATAGTGGAAAACTCCAAGATTGCTTCGCGGGCCTTTCAGTGAAGCTCAGTAGAACCTCGGCATGAGCTTGCTAACACTGTACAACAGCATGGCAAAGCCCATTACGTCAGTGAACACCCTACCTATCCTTGCCAAGGCTTTGCATGTGCCTGCGTGCTTTACATAGGTTCAAACTTTATGCGCGTACCTGATTGTAAGTCGAGCATTCTGACACTGCCTTGCTCCTAGTGGCGTAGCTTATGTCTGCGTTTTGGTGGGTTAAGCTGAAGCCCAAAGCGTGCAAGTTAACTTGTGCAATATATACACGCAAAATACTCTCTCGTAAGCTTGCAATTGCACGAAAAAAATGCCATGCTTGTTTCAAACCTTCATGGTGTCTAAACCCATGCAGGCCACATCCGCTCGCTATAGTAGATATCGGGCGTAACAATCTTCTTGCAAGTGCATATGATTCCGAAACAAACGAACACTAGCTTCCCTTAGTGAGTGCACAAAAAATATTGCCTTTTGATCATCTACAAAAATAAACAGCACGTAACTCGCAGTAGTGCAAAGAAAGCGACAGCAATCAAGAAAATAAGCCCGTGTAAAAAACAAGTCATCATTCAGCTCTTTTGTTTTTCAATACATTTTTTTTAAACTACATCGTTTTCATTTGACCCCAACCTCCATTAACAAGATATCTACCACGCCTCGGCTCATTCCTCTAGAAGTTTCTCCTGTTGCTATGGGGGAACCTTCATGATCTAAAAGCTTCGGCTCGTAGGTTACTCTCAGTTGTAACATAGTGTATATCAACTAGAGCGACCGACCAAGAACACACACTCTCCTTTTACTCCCATGTTTTCTTCTTCTTCTTGTTAATGTTACAAAAACGACCCCGAAACGCATGAAAAAAAAAAAGCCGCCTTTCGAAACTTTTACACGTCAAAAGGAAACGATATTTTCTTTTTTCTTTTTTAGCAGGGTTTTGGGAGCAGACGGCGGAAACAAAGTGCATCGTCAGGGAGATCGTCTCCATAGACTTCCTTCACCACAGAGGTGACACCAAGTGCGAAGCTACGTGCTCGTTGGACCAGTCATACGTCTAGTTTTCTACACGTGACCACGCTCCCACATACCCAGGCACGAAGAGCGGGGTCGGCTGATAAAAGGAAGGCGGTTCATCGGCCTGGCAAGCCCGTAGCTCCCATCATCCTGTCAGCTTGGCGGCGAACGGAGCAGAGCAGCAGCGGTGGCTCGGAAGTGCCAAATGAGGCAAGAAGAAGGTGTGGTTCCCGCCGCTATGTTGAAACATTTCTCCGCGTCATCGATCCTGACATGCGTCGCTATTGAACTGACGGTTTATATTGTACCAACGCTCCTTAATCGCGTAGGTTATAAAGCTATCAGGCTTCAGCCGCCTGTCTCGCTTTTTTCTTCATCGATGTGTCTTCTTCCAACTTACTTTATATCACATTCGTCTACTCTCTCATCCTTTTGCCTTCTGCTTGATCCCTTAGGCCAGGAACGTTTCGCAAGCACCCATTTCGAGGAGAAAGGCTGTCGCCTTCAAGTCCCAGGTTTCAGTGGCAGTGAAAGGATATTTGACGGGGCGGTAAGAAAGTGCGGGAAAATTTAATTTGTATATCCAACGTTTAATGACTTACTTCGACTTTTTTCACAGCTCTGATGGAAGGTGTCTTACAGAGGCGCGTACCTGGAGTGTGGAACGGCATTGTTGCTGCCCCAGCGGGCAGTTACGCTCGAACTTCCGTGGGTCAAAGGAAAAAGCAAGTATATTCAACAGGTGAAATATACTACAATATTCAATCAAGAAAAACGCAAAACTCGGGAATTTGGAAGGGCACGAACTCAAGAACCGTGATGACAGCCAAACGCATCGGCGAGCACCGTTCTGCTTCCCTTCAACTCATTTTTTTTCAATTCTTTTATTTGTTTTTACGCAGAGAGAGGAGGAGTACGTGAGAAAGAAAGTGAACGTTCAGTGAAACGTGTGAGAGCGTGAAAGAAGTGCCGAAAACTCCGGACTCACCAGCCCGAAATTTGAGCGACAGTAGCGTTCAGCATCCGTTTTGCCTTCTTGTTTTTTCTTTTCTTCTTCATTTTCTCGTCTCATTTTCTGTCACTCAACGTCAGTGCTCCTCTTAGAGATGATAACGAGAAAACGCGTACACGCTCCAACGCGATCGTAAGAGAAACAAATGAGAGAAATCAAAAAGGATATCAAGCTTTCATTCAGCGGCGTCTAGTTCTCCGGCCTTCCTGACAATCATTCGACGATTGTACGCCATTCGCAACTCACTCTTCCCTTTCTTCGCTGCTTTATTTCCTCTCTTCATTCACGCTGTATCCTTTCAGACGTTTCGCCAATCTTCCCCTTCGGCCTCAACGAAACAAAAGGAAAGAAAACAATGAGCAGGGCGTAGTGACCAGCGCGTCTTCACGTCCGTCTTGCTTCCAGCTCTTTGCTTCTTTTCCCGAGTGGGTGCTCGAAGCGGTGAGGCCGCGAGACGGCAGAGGCTTGACACCACCATACTGTGTTCCACTCTGTGATGGACCGCGATGGGCGCTACGAGCCATCCCGGCCAATCCAGCGCTGCGACGGCTTATCACGTGACCAAGCTCCCAGACCGTCGCTACACCCCTTTCCGATGGTCACGGGACATTCGCACGACGCTCGATTCTCTTCGTTGCCTGGTAGCGTTCTCTGCGGTGTATCGCAAGGTGAAACAAAACTATAGCAGGTTCGAGATTGTCCTCTTTTCTGGCTCATTAACCTGTCCGTCGCACTTTGCCCCCGCTAGAGAGCCTGGATTTCAGAGAGACGAGCGAGCCAAACCACAGGGAGGGGACGTTTCCAATGTAATGACGGACGCCTCCTGCGGAGGTTGGTCGCAAGCGCGCGTGCGTTGCGTTTTCGCGTGGCGAAGAGGAAGGAAAGCGTGCGGGGGGGGGGGGGGAGAGACGGAAGACGCTTGAGGACAATCGACGCTTTGGCGACCTCCTCGGAGCACGGACGCGGCCCGTACGTAATCCACATGACCCCGATGGAGCAGTCGGAAACACTCTAAAATCGTGGGACTCCGGCGACCGCACTATCCTCGCCACTCCTTCCGTCGCCGATACGGCGAGTCAGGGTCCGAAAGCGTTGGCTCTCCGCTGCCATTACGAGTGAAGAGGCTGCCAACGAATGTCGCCAATTTTGTCGAAGAGCGAGCGCCGGATCGCCTCGCTGGCCCAGCGGCTAATCGAACGGAACCTATACCTGCCCTCCTCTAGCTTCTCCCGTTGATCGGAGCTTCCCGACGAGGAGAGCAAAGGGATCCTCCTCCCGAAGCTTCGGGTCAAGGGGCAAAACGCTCAAGAGGCACGTCGAAGGTTTTCTCGCGCGAGCGTCTCGTGTCGACGAAGCGGCGTTGACGGGGAAATACTAGCGCGGCACAAGTGACCCAACTCACTTGGTAGATGGAAATGCAAGCGATATCTGATGATAACAAGGGAGAATGTTTTAATCTGTATTTTAAGTCAGAATTTTCTAAGAATTTCCCGCTCCTTGGCAACAACCGCGACTCACTTACCCGCAAGACCAACTTACGGGGATACGGCGGTTTAGTACCAAATTTTAGTGACACGTGGCGTATCGACCTTCAAGCATTTTCAAAGCGTAGGTTCGCGCGTCGATCACAATCTCGCCGTTCTTTCCCGTCCCTCCGCTCACCGTCCTACTACGGTCCCACGGTCCACCGGTGCCCTCTCTTCTCACGCCGTCACTCTGCTTCTGCGTCATGTAAGAAAAACTGTTGAAGCGATAAAAAAAAAAGAAGATCCGCTAATCGCGCACAATAGGCGCTAACATCGTGGAACAAAACAGAAATGGGAAAGACAGACGAAAAAAAAAATCAAAACTTCTTTGAAAAACGATTTTCATTCTAGAGGCCTATTTCACATTTGTGTCTAACCACTTTAGGAAGGTACTGAAAGAAACGCGTCCAGAAATTAAAATCAATCGCTGAGGGTATTCAGTCGTAGGGCTACGCTTTTTTGTGCACGTTTTGCCCTGGCACTGTGAATAGCCCTCTTCTCACCATTTATCCTCCCTCACTGTCTCCCCCTGCCCCCAAAGCTGACTTTTCTGCGTTTCTTGTGCTTTAGAGTGCAAAGCAGAAATGATATTGAGGAGCAAAATGGATTGAGCGCACCCGATAAGGCAGGCCTGTAAGCATAAAATAATAAATTATGAGACACAACCAACGTAGCTTCATATTGGATAGTTCATGGCCCAATTGCCCTGTTCAAGGTACAGAGTGCGATACTGTTAGCGCGAAGAAGCGACCGCCGGTTTTGCCAGTTTTTCTCTTTGAAACCAAGGGATGTCATCCAAGTTCTTATTGCTACGGAACGAGCTCATTTAGTTCTATAATGTAAGCGGTAAAGTTTTTTGCTCGCTGATACTATTTAGAAGTAAAATGCGAAAATGCGCCGATATCCTGTTCGCGCTAACAGTGTCGCTATGTGTACTTGTTCGTCTGATCATTGCTCTATTTTTTTCCTATTTGGTTATTCCTTCGAGTTCTTAACTCATCTCTCGAACCCTTTACCGGTGTTTAGCAGTTGTACAGAACTTCATCCCGTGCGTTGGGTGATGCTATATACTTGCTGGTTTAATAAAAATTCAACAGTTTGGTTGTTCGTTCTTATGGCTGAATTGTGAGCTTCTTCCGCAAAATATTTAGCAGTTTAATATAAGCGGAAAGAACATAGTGTTGCAATCTAGTTGCAATCTACCGAACATAGTGTTGCAAGAGATAGGTAACTTGACGTTTTCACCAGGCTGTCGAACCGAACGCAAACCTGAGCGGAAAACCGGACCAAAGCCATTATTTTGACCAAACCGGAACAAAACCGAATTATAAATCGAACATTTGCTAATGAACCCGAATAAAAAAAACACAGGAATGTTATGCGGCGGTTTTCGGTTCATTGGGAAACGTTTTGGCGAAACGAAAAGCGAGTCAGTTATTCGAATCTTGGCTTTCGCTCATCAAATGCCAATAGCGTTGGGCCACCATGCATATCACGCGCACTACATCGATATCTGATAGCGGAGCGGACTTATCATATAGCTGAGTTGGCCGCAGCGGATAGAAGTCCGGGCAGCATAGGATAGCGGAGCAAGCTACATATGGTTAGCGGACGGGGCCGTAGAGGGTAATGGAGGGGACCGCATCGCACATCTGATCGCGGGTCACGTAGCGGATAGCGGAGCGGGCAGCACTGGTTACCGTATTTACTCGAGTAGTAGCCGCACTGTTTATGAAGAAAACCTGAGGGTTCACTTTTCCGTGGAGCACACAGATTGCCGATCTCCGCGATTGACAGCATGATTTCAGCTGTTTACAGGACAGAGATAACGTCTTCGTGCGAAGACACCATCTGTGAAGGTTGCATTTGTATGGAGAATTGTGTCCTCGATCTGGTTATTTGCTATATTATTTTTGCGCAACGCAATGATTGGCTGTATATGTGTTCTATGGGAAAGTAGACGCAAGGGCCTTGTACATAAATAGTGCGGCTATTACTCGAGTAAATACGGTAACGCAGCGGACCGCACCGCATAGCTGAGCGGGACGCAGCGGATATCGGAGTAGGCAGCATAGGATAGCTGCCAGGGGGCCATTGCGAATAGCGGTGCGGGCCACATGCGGACAGCAGAGCGCGTCATAGAGGGGTATTGGATCAGACCGCATCGGATAGAGAAGCGGCCGGTAACATCGTCTTAAAAGTTTCGTCCTAGCGTATAAAGGGACATCACGGCGTTGTTTAGAAGGACGCCGTCGTGTGCGTCATACAGTAACTACGACGCAGTTTTTAAACTTCGTCGTGCTGTGCGCAATAGCGTAAATGTGTTTTCATACGGGATGTTTGGGCCATAGATCAAAGGATTTCATTCAGTTTCTTGAGTGGGTATTGCTTAAACGTGACGCTACGTGGTAAATGCTCGAAAACGGAAAGAAGTCAATTTCTGAATAATATATATATTTTAAACGTGTTTCTTTCTTTTTGTACTGCCCATCTATTGAGTCAGGTGGAAGCGTGTGACCCTCCTCGACAACTATAGTGCGAGTACACAAAAAAACAAAAAAATAACGGAAAATCAATGACGAGAAGGTTAGCCTGAGAGGTTAATCACGGCTTGCTAATTTGAACAAGGGGGAGGAGAACAGGCAATGAACGTAGCGATGAAAACGACACTGGCATGAATCCTTTGACATGAAACACCCTTCGTGCTGTAGTTGTCTTTTATAACCAATCCAGCGAAGGCTATGAGCATGACTTTGGGGTCACGAAATAATTGAAAAAATAAGAACGTTCTGAGGTCGTGTGCCGTGCTCGCCTGGCCACAGGAAAATCTGATTCCAGTAGTCGCCCTCAAAACTATTTTCGACAAAAACCTCATACGCATTTTTGTGCGTCTTGTTATGCGCAACAAAATAACTTCTGTTTAGGCGCATCAGAAGACGGAATTATTACCTAAACATTTTTTTCTTAAGTGCTGGCGTTCAAGTTGTTGTTTATCTTGTAATAAAACATAACTAAATTCAATGAAATGAAAAGAAATGGAAGGTGTAGGACGAAATGGTAGTGTACCTGAAGCGAGGTTAACTTTTTTTTGTCTTGAGGTAAGAGGAGTGGTGGTAAACAATATATAAGTGCAGGAGTAGGAATTTAAAAAAAATATTGAAGGCTATGCATAGTTTCTCAGGCAAGACGCATAAAGTAATTAGGGTGGACGTTCTCTATGTTGGGATATGCACTGATTAAGTTATCGTTTTGTTGTTGAAATTCTAGAAGATAGCCCCGCCGCCTCTATCAGGTCCAGCACCGGTTAGTGCCGTGGACCGATTGGTTCATACACATCTCGGGAACCCGAGCCTTTGCGTTGTGTAGGGCGTTTATGTCAGCCTTGCCAAACGTATTCATTGGTGCCTTTCTGTGGTTCTGGTACGTTGGGCACGCCCAGAAGGTATGCTCTATGTCTTAAAGTTTACTGCACGAGGTGCGATTATCTGTGTTATACCGTCTGAGGTATAATAACGACGAAAACAAGGCACGTAAAAGCTCACTGGACTTGTTGAGAAAACAGTTAGGCATGACCGGGCTGAAGACATTTTTATAAACATGGCTACGTGTGCGAGGTAGACCAAAACATCGCGAAGTACTGTATCTTACTTTATAAAAAGAGAATGGTACCACCAGGAATCTTCTGGACCCCTTAATGAACAACGCTACGCAGCTTAAACAATAGAACAAGCTTGCGCATAAACAACTGATAGCCTTGTCTTAGTTTAAGAAATATGACTGCAAGCCTTCATTCAGAAAGGCTCAATATTACTAAATGGTTTAAACTGCACCGACCACTTTGCGTCTTTCAAAGAAATCAAACGAGGTGTGCTCAGTGCTAGGAAAAAACCACGTTTCTATGCGACATGCGCATCGTTGAGATTAATTTAAATGCTTCAAGTTGTAGCACAAAGCTGCTTAGCGGTGCATCTGTCAAGTTTCAAACATATAGAACGACCTCAAGATAATAGTAAAACAAACGCACAATTGAGACCCTTTGAGCACTTTTAGTAAGGAATGTGTCTTATCCGGGTTTAGATGTATGGGTCAATAGGAAACAACAATCAAAATACTACGCTTTATGCTGAAATGTGGCCTGGGCGCGTGACAGCGTACCCTTTAGTGCATTATTGTATTTCACTATAGGGAGTATTCGCTGGACGCCATATTCGTGGGTGCTGTTCAGAGCGCATGCTCAGAACGAGCTCACATCAATAGGCTGCTAAGACCGGCACTCTTGATGGTGCGGAATGCACGTTGCAAAAGAACTGTGGAAGCTCGCCATCAGCACGCGCTCAGCATTCGCGCACACAGCTATGGCCGCCAGTGAATACTCCCTATACATCGTCTCACCTTATCATGGATTATTGTTAGCCGCGCATGCTAAAAGCGCGAGCCAGTTGCTTTGGATGAAGCCTCCGCGGCTGCACGAGCGCCCATGCAGCGAGTGCTCCAGTCAAGAAAGTAAAGGCTATCCACTCGCGCTTGCACAGCCTTAGCAGTTAGTCCATGATAAACTGAGACGAAGTATGCACGCTCGTTGACGCGGGACACCGCACGTTCCACTGCGTTACAGACAGGCTTCACCAGCATGGAATACGTCCTGTGCAAGCCATACATAGGTATGCGGCTTGCACATCTAATTGCTGATCGGTTTATATTGTCACTCTGCCGACGCGAACCAGAAAAACAAAAACATATTATAGCGCTTGTTTTGTTTTTGTTTGGTTTTTAATTGTAGTGCATGCTGACTCACTTTTAGTTATAGCTGATCCCCCAAGATAGCTCTTAAATGATAGGACAGTAGAAAGGCAACAGAAGCACCATGATCTATACCTTGGGTCTTTCGTTTTCGGGTAATACCCAATATTTCCTTCTTTTTTTTTTTCCGGAACGAGTTGTATAAAACTTGTTAAAACCGATTTCTCCTCAAAAAGCCACTTTCCTTGGAGGCAAAAAGCAGCTGAAAGTCTGGAAATTATGATACATTCTAGGATCACTTTTCCGTGTGTCCCCAAAGTCGCTAGTTCAAAGGTAAACAAATAATTTAAATAGATTCCTTATTGTTTTCAAAAATATCCCGAAATTGCCTTTGCCGCTTTGGTTTCAAATGATAACAAACATGGCCGCCGGCATTTGCGGCGTGCTCAACAGACCGATTTCTATTGCATAGCAGGCTGGATCCAGGGTTGTGAAAGTTACTCCATAAATGTACCTATGATACAGTTACAGTTACTCATGCAAAAGTACCTAAGTTATCTATTTATATACTCACTAAAAGAATGTACGTAAGCACCAATACAGTTATTTATTTAACGATACTTCTTATTTTCATGAAAACGGAAAATAGTAGTGGACAGTACGAACACTTCGACCAACAAAAATGCCGTGCAGAACGTTGATGGGTGAACCCTGTGACGTACTAGTTAGATTTCTGTAGATAAAAAAAAAAAGACGTGAGAATGGTATGAAAAGGTCGTCATGAAATGTGCAAATATACTTACGATATACATATATATAGAGAGAAAAAAGAACATGGTCGTTTAAAGGCCAAAGTCGCAGTTGGAGGAACTAAATATACTACGGTTAAACAAAATAAGGAAAGCAGGAAGCATGATGTATTTGGGAAGAATCACCACCCGACCTGCCAAGCAACGTCGATGCATGCCATCTCACACCACTTTGGCAAAACTAAAACAGAATATTAAAAACCATTAAGTTTACCTTCTCTGCTAAAACGCATAAAGAATACCGTCTCCGTGTCCAAATGTATGTTCCCAAATTATGAGAAAATATTCGGAATAAGGCCTCGTTCTTTACTAAGAAGATATACAAGCAAAAGTTCGAAACAACTGCTTTATTAGTGCGTCAGCTCCAGAAATAAAAAAACCGCAGTTACTCGTGGACCTTTGGCAGCATGGTATCATTTCCCACTTCGCTGCTTTATTCGCCTTTAAAATGAGTATCTCCTCTAAGTGTTTGTCTGTCGTTATACTTCCTTGTCGGTAATGCGTTACTTATGAAAGAAATAAAACTCAAACCAAAAGTTTAGAAACAAACAGTTCCCAACGTTTCGGGGTCGACTTGACTCCTTCTTCAGGGGTGACTAAAAATGGAATGGGACAGCGCGAGCTTCGACCTCTCCTTCCTCTTCTACCGAGTTGATGTTTTGTGAACGTGACGCAGGCCATGGACGTAAATAGATGGTAGGGCACCGAGGGACCTGTTAAGGTTCCCCGGTGTGTTCTGGATATGCCACGACTCCAAGAACAGACGTTTTCGAATATGTGGCTCCGTGTCTATCACGTGCGCGTTCCCGAAGTCGATCCGATGATCAAATACCTCGCAATGTTCCGCGACGGCGCTACGCTCGCGATCGAAATTGCGCACATCGTTCTTGTGCTGGCGCATGCGTTCGGGAAAAGATTTAGTTTCACCGATGTAGGCGGCGGGGCACTCTGCGCACGGTATCTTATAGACCACGCCTTGTGCTTTCTCTTTTGGGAGGCGATCTTTCGGCCTTGGCATGAGCCGTCCTAATGTTGAAACTGGCTTGTGCGCCACTTGGATCCCCTCTTTCGGAGCACGCGCGCCAGTGTCTCGCTCGTCCCTTTTACATAGGGGACGCTGATGCGCGCGATGGGGCGGGGCTGTGTGTCACCCGACGATCCATGGCTGTTGCGCGTGCAGCATTGTCGACGGGCGACGCGTTGAACAAAACGCCTTGAATAGCCGTTTTTCTGGAGGTCAGCAAGTATGGTCTGTTTCTCCAGGTCCCTCGGTGCCCTACCATCTATTTACGTCCATGGCCTGCGTCACATTCACAAAACATCAACTCGGTAGAAGAGGAAGGAGAGGTCGAAGCTCGCGCTGTCCCATTCCATTTTAGTCACCCCTGAAGAAGGAGTCAAGTCGACCCCGAAACGTTGGGAACTGTTTGTTTCTAAACTTTTGGTTTGAGTTTTCTTTCTTTCATATTGTTCCCCAAACCAGACAGATTTCTGTCGAAGATGTTTACTTTCAAATGCGTTACTTATTTCAGTAGCATAGTAACATGCGCGTTGCATTTTAAAAGCAGAAACAATCAACGTTATTTCTTAAATATTTTCGAGTAACGTATAGAATTACGTTACTCATCATATTTCGTTGTCAGAACCTCCGCGAGTCAAAACATTTACATTTCATATTTCTGGTGCTTTTAGACACAAGAAAGCAAGTATTTATGAACTAATCATTTCACCCTTAAACTCGCGCCAGACACTTTCCAAGCCCTGGGAATCAGAAACGGCAGATAAAATTTCTCGGCGTACGGTCCTAAAAAAGGGAGCATCGGACTAAACGTTTGAGGCAGCGCTGGGCGCATCACTTTCTTGAACGCGCGCTGCTCGGCGTTGGGACGTTTTTTGGCCCAAGTCCTATAACACCTGGACTCTACCTGAAAGTTAACAATACCTTTCAAACCTTCAAAGCCACTTTCAATACGAGAAGAAAACGCCTCCAGCACTCCAGCAGACATAAAAACAACTAACGGGTTGTGAACGCGCCATTGAGATGGTGATACATCATCATACCCAAAATTGGTATGAAAATGCAAATGTTTGGTATGAGAATACCAAATATTGTTATCTGTAACGTTAGTTTTATTTTGAGGTAACGTAGGGGTGGTAACATATCACTTTTATTTGGAAGTAACCAAGAACGTATTTCATTACTTCTTTTCAGTAGCGCCTACAATGCAGTGCGCAGTCGACGATCACATGCCGTCTCATGCTGTCAAAATTATCGTGTACATTCTGGGTGCAGGGCAAGCAAATGAGACTCCTGAATTTATTTCGAACGGTCGTTATCTCTGACTGAATGTGCCCTGGCGGACTCTCACCTTCGGCACGTCAATACTTCTCAGTTCTTACTCCCCATAATTTGGCTAAAGCAAACAAAAATACCTGCAAAAAGTAACTTCATTGAGTTAAAATGAATTTGAAAATGTACCTATATTACAGGTACAGATACAGAAAAAATAAAAGTACCTAGGTTTGCAGCTTAGGTACAACGAAAGTACCTAGTTACCGATCTGCAGTTACTTGTACCTAGGTAGGTACTTTACAATCCTGACTGGATCGCGGACCGGGACCCTGACGGTGGCACCACCGGTGGCCATTGCTTGACACCAGGCAATACATGTAAGTATATGTGAGGAATGAATGAAAATTAACTTTATCATTCTTGTGTGAAGTGTCTTACTAAGAAACTTTTTATGAGGTCTCGCAGGAATAGAAAGACAGAATGTTTAAGCCGTCAGTAACTGTGAGAACGTTATTAAATTACACCAACAGCATGCCAATCTCTCTTGTCGGCTGACATCGGATTCTCGTGATTAATGCACCTGAACTATACGTAGAAGCGATGGGAAGAATAACAATCGTAACCAGGGTGGCATGTGCACCGTGCAAGCTGTTATCAAGACACACAGCTACATGATCTGCTGCTTACGCCGTTCCGCACGCTTAGTGGAAATAAAAATGATGTCTCAAACACAATCTGCCATCCTTCGTAAGTAAAAATATATAAGAAGTAAACATAGAAGCAAACCTTTCTGGCTGCCTGCATGACGGCGTGGCTCCCATTGACCGCTCGTTTCGCCCATGGAGGAAATCAAAGGAGGATAGAAAAGTATTTTTTCGCCTAAAACTTTGGAGTAGAAAGTATTAACATAACAACACAAAACTCTTTCACCATTCCTAGCAAACTTCGTCGAAGTTTGGTAGTGAAAAATGTAATACAAATGAGGAAATTTACTTTTGACGTTTTCCCATAGGGTTCAATGCAAGACATTAATGCATGCTCAACGAGTGTGGCTCGTTGAGCTCGCTTATTTTTTTGAGTGCGAGTCGTTTTGCGTTCCCCGATGTGTTTAGAGGAAGATCTCCTCAACCGACGTAGTTTGCAGCAAACAATTTTCGCAAGTACGCGCCTTCGGAAACGCTGTGCGGGTGTTTGGTTTTGTAGCGGGAATGGTATAAGCCTAGTCTGCCAAGTCAACTATTTTTCTTAATATGACTTGATTTGTTCGTTTGCCAATGTTGATGCAAAAGAAATAAGTTTGTTTCTCGTAAAAGCGGCTCTGCTGCTCTGTGAATTGTGCAACCGTCGTGATTGCGACCATGGTTTCAATACCAATAAAACACTCCTACACAGGTAAGAAGTTGCGAGGCATTTGGCTGGAGGCAATCGGGCGTTCGCCTCGCATTAAGTTTGTCCAGGTATGTGCCCGACATTTCGTTCGAAAGGAAAGTGGCTCTCAAGTTTTGCAGCTCACCCAGCCTGTCAAAGCGAATATGTTTAGGTCGCGTTTTAATTCTGCGTCATGGCCCTCACCCACCTTGCTCGCGAATGCCATGAGAAGAAAAAAAGAAACATCAAAAACAAGAAAGTTGAAAAGTCTGCATATAATTTTTTTAAATATTTGTTTAGTCCTATCGGTCGCCTTTCACCTGACATAGACAGACGCTCACAAACGCTGGATTGGGCATTGGCTCATACAGGATGGAAAGTTAGAAAGGCACTTTCATGTTTGCGTCTTGCGAGCGATTTAGATGTTTTTAGACGGTGGCGGTTTTGCAGACGAAAGCAGGCGATGACGGACTTGACTCGCCGCTTTCATGGCCGCGTCTAACGGGCGTTGCAGACGACTATGAAAAGTGGTGGAATAGCAGACAGACGCCTGAGGCTGCCGCGCGTCTGCTCGCACGACTAGCAGAGGTGTCAGCCGCCAGACTAGACGCACTGAACGTCGCGGCATTCACGAGGCTTCGGCTGAGCAGCCAAGCCAATCAAGTAGCAATGGCCGGCACCACTAATCTGTGGGCGGGGCTTAGAGCGGGCCGCGACTTCTATTTAAGTCTCATCTAACTTCGTAAGTATTGAGCAATATTGTTTTTCGTTAAACATTTTTAAAAAGAAATATGTGTCCAATCTACACCCTTTACAAAATCTTTTTTTTTCAAATTTTAGTGTATTTTTAAAGTGAAAATAAGGTTAACGGTTTCGCTGAAGCAGCCGGAGGAACTCCTCATGTGCTTTATTATCCGCCTCCAGATACAGCGCTGCACTACAGTTAGTACATTACGAGGCTTGGAAAGAACACACAGAAACAGTGACCGTTGTCGGTTCTTTATGATTTTGTTATACCAAAGTAAGTTCGCTAAGCATCAGTTTCACGTTTACAGGCTCGGATCAGGGTGCGCGAATTCTGGGGCGAACAAGCACCGCAAGCTGCGGGTGAGGTGATTGCAGATCTCGCATATTCTCGGCGCGCGCTGCCTGTACTGATGAAAGACGAGCACGCTTTGACATTCTTGACCGGAACAGCGACCACGACAACAATTCGTAGGTTCTTCTCCCCCTCATGACTCACGAAGTAAACAAACCTCTGTGCTTCCTGCTTTCAACGAGGGAGCTGCCTGAAGAGAGTATAGCACCATTTCAACGCGCAACACCTCACAATGATTTGGCGTGTGGCGGAAAGCAGCCTGAAAATCTTTTATTTCTATAAACTCACCGCCGGTACTATGTTTTGTTTGTAGCCTATTAGCATTGAAATACGTTCGTGCTCTTATAGACCAACACGCGGCGCTGACGTCACACCGCTGCAGTGGCGCTGCTCTTGGCGGGGCGCATGCGCAGAAGCTCCACTTGACGTGAATGTGGTTTCTGCGCATGTGCAGTGCCCACACCTCGTGCGGAAGCTGCGCGTTTGCCCACACATCGTCAGGGCTTGTTTTGGAAACTGCGCGTTGGCCTATAACATACTCTCGAGCTAGAATGTTTGAAAACAAACATGAACGTATTCAGAAATGAAATTTTGTCAGGTATGTATCCTGCGGTCGCACCAATTCAATCGCTTTTATATTGTCTAAATTTGTTCCTATCTATGAGGAGTAAGCTCTAATGCTAGCTCTCGTAACTCAGAGCATGAGTTTTCTTTCTTTTTTATGTACAATTTCAGTATTGTTTAAAGCAGGGCATTATTTCGAGAACAAAATGAAACCGGAAACTCATGACAACGCAATAGAGGCGCTCAGAAATAGCAAACATTATTTTCCTTACCTGCCCAAAAATATTTGTTTTTGACCCTATGACGAAACTGTCTGCGCATTTAGAGGAGCCTTCGGTTTGAAATTACACACCCCTGTTTCTCTCTTTTTACGCAAATAAGAGCATATTTTATTTCTTTGTACTGAATCGGCGGTGCCTCATGTGAGATGCTGTGTGGCACTTACGCATTCATACTTAGCTTGTGCGTGTGTGCGTGCCCATGCGTACGTGCGTGTGCGTGTGTGTGTGTGTGTGTGTATGTGCGTGTGTGTGTGTTGGGTATAAAAAGTAAGTACTCAAAAAATCAGCGTCTCCAATCTGAAAGCCCTTAATACTACATCATGTTAATAGATCGCTCTTCGTTGTTGTTTTGTTCCGCGCTTTCACAAGGGCCGGGTCATAGACACGCTGCCGCCCTCTTCGAAAAAAAAACAGTAGTACATGTTGTCAAGGCTTTCACTTCCACATCCCGCAAGGCCGCGAACTACCCGACTAACGCACTCCACCTCCCTGCCTGCAAACGAAAATTTTCGCGGCACCGAACCGTCGTTCATATTTCCCCCTTCGGGACGCGCGAGGGAGGCGGAGAGATGGGGAGGAAAGGGGGAATGAATAGATGACCGCCAGCTTTTTACCTCATTACTGAGCACAAGTGTATCGCCCAGAACGGGGACAATAATATAGCTGCTTTGTTTTCTTTTCCTTCGGTACGCCTCTTGAAAGCCTGCTATCGGATACCATTAGGTGCATCATTAGCTTGAGGTATCGACCCCGTGAACTCGCACGCAGTCGGCGCTGGGAAAGAGGGAAGAGAGAGGCAGGCAAGCTTGGGGCTGATGAAACGCACCCAACAATGGCTTGGCGAGCAGAAACACGACTCTCGTCAGTGGCGGCGCGACGTGACTGAGAGCGCGACGACTCGTCCGCACATCGTTAACGCTGCCCTCGTTGTGCCTTTGTCTTATTGTGTTTTTAATTTTTATTTCTTTTTTTTTGTGTGTGTGTGTGGGGGGGGGTGACGTTTTGTTTATGTGGCAGCAGAAAGCGACAGTAGGTGATCGTAGTTTGCACTGGGCAATAAGTGGGAAATGGACCCCGGCGGGTCGTGCCACGCATTCGAGTTTCCGCGAACGACAACTACTGTACCCTAAAATATACAATGCGTGCCAGTCTTGCACGCATTGCACATGGGAGACCCAATCGTTGCAGTCTAAGTAGGAAA
Organism: Ixodes ricinus; assembly: GCA_037355805.1. Taxonomy (NCBI): domain Eukaryota; kingdom Metazoa; phylum Arthropoda; class Arachnida; order Ixodida; family Ixodidae; genus Ixodes; species Ixodes ricinus. The sequence continues at coordinate 8,748 of JAZHYW010038733.1, read as the reverse complement.
GAAGCCTTCGGCGAAAGGCGAGGCTGAAAGCATGTTTACAACTAAAACGGACAGTCTGAGCATATCATATAAGCACGTAAAGCGCCATGCTCGGTCTCGCAGCATAGGCTGCCCGTTTTTAGGTCGAAACAAATTTTAAGCCGCGTCATTCATCGAGCTCTCTCTGTAGATTAGAGTGATTGGCTGTTCCAAATGCTTTGCATAAAAGGGTGTCGCACCGTAACTCTTAGAGTGCTTACACCGTTACACCTTACGATTGAGAGCAGCGGACGTTACGAGCCATCTACGCCAGTACAATGCCGCGTCAGTGTCACGTGACAGAAACGCACAGGGTGCGTATTGACGTGATATGTTCACACCGTTGGATTGGTTGGATGGGTCGTAGCATCCGCTCGTCTCCATCCTAAGGTGAAACGGAGTATACAAGAAAACAAGCGGTGAACGAACATCACAATTCAATTTGTTGAATGCCTTCGACTTTAATCACGCGGCTTGTGTATGTTATTAAAAATCTTGTACTTTTTGTCATGACAACAAAAACGTGAAACTGTTCTTGCTTTTTATTTAAAAAATATAAGAAGAACACAATCGGTGATGCCTCTACAATACTGCAGTGCTCTCCTCGCACATGAGCGAATATAGGTCGTACAGTATGATGTATGTTTGACTTAGGTCTAGTTTGACTCACGTATCATTCGCTGGTTACGCGGGTCCTGCATTTGGCCATTGCAGCCGAGGAACAACATTACGTAGGATATATTACGGCTCGCAACAACAAACTTACTGATACTACAATTGGAACCGTTCTTATGCGGTTCAAGAAGGTGATGCAGTCCTATTTTTTTAAATAAATATAAAATGAAAAAAACTGGCATTCACATTTATTACGGTAATTTCATATTTACGTGAAGACTGTTATGCATATCCCAGCTTTTGAAGACCAGTGCCAGCTGCGTTCTATGGGCGCCGCTATGTTTGTTTATGCTGACGCCATGACACAGCATTGGGGCTGCACTTTTTGCAAAACTCCGTTGTTGTTTTTTTGTTTTATTTAGAAACCTTCGCAGATATCGTAGTGCAAAAACTTGAGAAATGCATAGTTTCGTAGCTCCAAAACAACATCGATGCCAAGTGTACTGTAAAAAGCGAAAATAGTGTTTTATGCGCAGCCCTTTTCATTCACAAGAGCCTGGGTTTGATACTTTTGTTTCCCATTTTTATCGCTGAAAGCTAGGATTTTGGACACTGAGTTTAAAAGGTTATTTAAAAAAAAATTCATGTCTGCGTTTTGCCGACCAAGTGACACTCTTAGTTCTGAGTTTAACCAGCCTTCGTAACCTAACATAGGTTAGGTTAAATTAGGTTAGGCTTATCTGGAATGTCACTGCTGTTTCTGACGCTCCTCCAAGCAACTGTACTTCTCATTGGTTGTGACCTAATGATAAGCAAACTAATTGCCTAAATTTTGCGCGTAAACTAGTTTTTTTTTTGCTTTTTTTAACGTAAGCTGTTAGATTTCGATAACGCATGTGTTCGTTGTTGCCAAAATGTGACATAAAATTGTGATATTTCAGAAATAAAATTCTCTTTCGCAGTATTCGATGGCCAAATTAGTGTAGAGCTCTTTCATTTTATTGTCAATCCTGCATTGCACGCGGTGGGAAAGTTATTGTTTGCTTGCTTTATGTTGTTTGTTACGTTGTACATAATGAACACTCACTATGTGATTTTCAGTTTAATAAGAGGCGTAGGTTCAGCTTTTGTGGCTGGTGAAACTAGGCATCTCAAAAATGAAGCTTGCCACCAGCGCTTGCCGAGATAGCAGAGGATTTCTCAAGAAAATTGATATTTTGTTTAACTAGACCTTTTTCAGCTAACTTTAATACGCCACCCATGCATGAAACAGTGCATATCGTGGCGCTAACAATAACGAAAAGAGATTCAAACAGAAAGAAAGGGTCTACTTTTCTTCAAAAAAGCCTTACGCTTTTAGTCAGGGCACTGTTTTATAAGTTTATAATACGTGCCCACTTGTGCGCAGAAGAGGGCCAGTGCGGCGAAGCATTTAGTTTTTCAGCAAACAAAGGGCGCCCAACTTTCCAAGGTGATGCCAAGGGAAATGTTACAATCGTGTCAATCCACACACCAGCTTGTTATATTAATTAATAAGCTATACAGTCACTGATAGCTTATAAAGACAAGGGTACACTAGCTTCAGTAATTACGTTATAACTAGATCGCCATTGGGTCACAGAATCACACCGTAAGGGCATTGAAGAAACGATTGTGACGCTATGAACGGCGTCGAAATTTGCACCATCGTCTTCCTTTACTTGTCGATGAAAATGAATCACACGGGGGGCTACTTTTCTATTACGTTGTCTTCTAACATATGCGCAATGCACGCTTTGGTGTTAACTCAAACTATCGTATTTTGTTTTGTTTTTTAACAGTGAGACTTACTGTTATAAAGCAGTAAATTCTTGCGAGATTAAAATAACCTAGTTCTGGAGGTACAAAAAAGCTGGAAACGCACCGTCGGTTCGTTTTTTTTTCTTGGCCGTTACTTTCCGAAGAAACGGAGAAGGGACAAGTAAACAACATTATATTCAAGATAATAATTATATCGTCACATATCATCGAGTGATGAAACTTAAGTCTAACAAGCGTAATTTTCACCAAACGCGATTGCCCATCTGACTTAACCACGGCCATTTTCGATGAAAATGCAAACAGTTCTGTCGTATTCGAGTGCTCATGGGGACGGTACCGCCGAATACGTATTATTGATTAGAGACTTTTTCCAAACCGTTACCGTGTTCCGCGTAGCGCACTACCAGAGCCTTTGAAGCATGCTTTTAAGCGCGTGTCCGAGTAATAGGGACCGCGGGGCTCGCGCTTAAAAGCATGCTTCAAAGGCTCCGATAGCGCGGAACAGGGTAACGGTTTGGTAAAATTCCTTATTCTGGTCCGGTCATGCGCGACCGGCCGGTCTTCAGGACACTGCACTCTAAAACAAAAAAGGTATCACCTTACACCCTTTTTGTCCCATATAATGCACCCCAAAATTTCAATTCGACGTACAGCGCACTAGAGTCGAAGAGACGGCCCCAAATGTTATGGGGAGCTTGATAACGGTGCGATATAACTTATTAAATAGCTAAAGTACGTATCAACGACCAAAGAAAGAAAACACTGAGGTTTTGCAGTAGGGCCAAGAAAACCACGATTATTTTTTTGTAGTCAGTAACATGTACATTAACTATTTTAATAAGTTGTATTACACGTTTATCGAGCCTTTCTTGAAAGTTAGTCCCGCCAGATCGACGTTAGTGTGCTGTACGTCGAAGTGCAGTTTTGGGGTGTATTATATGGGACAAAGGGTGTAAAATTACACCTTTTTCTTTTTCTTTAGAGTGTGGAGAGTGCCTGCGCGCTCGGATCCCGTGGCCTGTTTGTCCCTGATCGTCGTCTTTGTGCACCGCGTGATCCAAACGGAAACCAGACATAAACAGTTAATTTATCAATCATATGTTTGCCACCAAAAAAGTAACACATATTTCTTTAACGCTGGAAATTTCTAAATAAAAATAAAGCGAATATAAATATTTAAACATGCCTGCCCCCATAACAGATGAAACTGTAGCCCATCCCATCGTGCCTCTCACCGCTTATCTTTCGTGATCGTGACTCACTTTCCTCCGACCGAGACGTTTGCCAGCCTCGAAAGCAACGTTACGGAAAGCTGGCTTCACGGCAAGTAGGGTCATTTTGCGGTGAAGCGCGCACAGTGGCAACACTCGCGCCCTCCAAATGCAACCATACGTTACTCCTTCCATGGCAAGGGTTTAAACTTCGTTACAATTATTTTTAACGCGATAGCGTTAAGCAGCTCGTATCGTAGAAAAGCGTGCGTCGGTGGCGTGCGCTAAAAACTAGGTTGGCCGATAAGGGCCATGACGTCACAGCCATATGACCTCGCGCAGGAATTTCAAACAACCCACAACGCTCACGTGAAATGAAAGTGATTAAAAAAATTACGTCTAAAGCGCATTAAAGGTCGCCGCATGTCCCAGACGATTTCATTTTATAAAGTAATTTATTTGCTTTGCAGACAAATCTGAAGAATGCTAGGTGGGATTCGTACTTGCGACCGTTTGGTTGCGAGCCAGAGGCGCTACCGACTAAGCCACCCAAGGCCTTCATTTTCTTTATTGCGTGATATAAAAACAACACTTACGTGATATAAATCGTGAGGCGTACATGTGTCTCTTGAACCTTTTTTTGAGACATATGTTTAAAAATCACCGCATGTTTTGTATTGCTCTGAACATATCGGCCCAACTCAGGAACCAAGTCTGAAGCTATGTGAACACTCTCGAGTTGCGCGACAAGCTGCACGAAGTGCTCCTTGACCTCCTTGGCGTCAAGTTCTGCATGCCTCACTGCCATGCGTGACTTCCATATGCTGTACAATCCCAGCAGCACAAACCTGTCATGAGGCACACAGTTTTCATTTTGAACAGCAATATAGCGTATTGTATTGTATAGGGGATTATGTAGAAGACTTTTTAAACTGCGTTGAAATGTGTCCCAGAAAAAGTGGGCATCCCCACAAATAATGAAAACATTGTCGACTGTCTCTGGTAGCTTGCACAGGAGACAATCTGACGACCACATCACAAAAGATGCCTTTGTCTCTTAACCAAGCTTTCACGGAAAAGATAAAGCTATGCATTTAGAAAAAAAAAAGGGCTTCGCCACAGAAGGCATTCACATTTTCTTCACTCGCGACAAGACATCTCGGCCTTGGCGCTTCGGAAATAAAAAGCGGTACAAAGGAGCTGGAAAGAAATTATTAATCAGGTTACGTGTTAATGTTTTCTTGCTGACCATTGCTACTTAGACAAATTCAAAATTTACAGAAAAAAATGCACGGCGTGCACTACTTCTTTTGAGAACCCAAACAGATTGTTGGGCGGGTTAGCGCTTTACGATACAACAAAAGAGGGAAGATTAGGTGACAGTTCTGCTTGAATGAGCGGCCAAATGAATGACTGCTTTTGATCGAGTACAAATAAAATCTTGACACTAGCTGTCACATAAATAGGTGAGAGAGTCCTAGTCCACATTGCGTACGCGATGAAAAGTGTTGTCCGATTCATACAAGTTCCCAGGTTGATGTCCATATGAACATTGCAAACACTCAGAAATTGCAGTACATTTTTCTGCGCACAGTGCGAAGCCTGCAAAACATACCATAACCTGGCAATAAAGAAAAAAAACAACGTTGTACATTGTTGTTTTGCTACAAATGGACAAGTCCCGGTGCTTCCATCGCGAAGCCCGTCTGTCCAGGTCGGTTGCGATGCCCAACCAGTGCATCTGGCTATTTCAGGGGGGGGGGGGGGCGCGAGCGGCCGCATCTGTGTACGCCACTGGTGACAGGTAAAACAAACCGGTGAACTGGCTGCCACAGAAAATTGTTTGGCATTAGATCGGCGAATGCAGCCCAACCAGTGACGGGAAGACAATTTTCTTCTGCTCTAAGTGTACAAGAACAATGGAGCCTATGTGCTACCAATCGAAACACCAGATGGTTGGTTTTCGTTACTTCGTGAACGGGCATTATCGGCATTATCTCCCTATCGTTTAACACGGCTCTTTGTGTGTTGGAAGAGCGTTCGAGGATAACGCTGTATTTTCTGTCTCACAAGCTTGGACGTCCGACTATGTCTTTTTCTTTACCTTTTTACGTGTCAACTCCGGATGCCTATCCACGTAGAGAAAGAGAAAGAGAGAGACAGAGACGCACAAACGCTTGAGGGATACATTTACAACATGCATACATGCGCACGCTACGACAGATCTCCTTTAATACGCGTATGAACAAATATATCTATAGTGCATATAAAATAGCGTCTGTCCCGTCTACTCTCTTGCCGCTGGCTCTTTCGCGCTGTTTCCTTCGTACCACCAGGGTACAATACTAAATCTTTAGTCACTCACAGCTGAAGAAACGAATGGCGTGGGTTATTATGTTAACGTTTCTTAATTATCGATATGTTTGCTCTTTCTTTTTTTCTAAAAAGAGGAAGGGGGGGGTGACGTTTTTTTTTCGGTTAATATTGCAATCTCATTGGCTGTGGAACAATAATAATACCGTATTTACTCGAGTAATAGCCGCACTATTTATGCACAAGGCCCTTCCGTCTACTTTCCCACGGAACACATATACCGCCAATCATTGCGTTGCGCATAAATAACATAACGAATAAACAGATCGAGAACACAATTCTCCATACAAATGCAATCTTCACAGATGGTATCTTCGCGCGAAGACGTTATCTCTGTCTTGTAAACAGCTGGAATCATGCTGTCGATCGCGGTGGTTGGCAATCTGCGTGCTCCGCGGAAAAGCGAACCCTAGGTTTTCTTCTATAAACAGTGCGGCTATTACTCGAGTAAATACGGTAAGGTCCCGGTACCCGACACACCCTGCGTCTCTTCAACTGGGAGTGACAATGCAGTCGTTTGGAATCCACCGTATGTTTCTGAAAGCGCGTGGAAGATATATTTACCCCAAGTGTCCCCCCAACCTATCGCGCACAGCGACTGGTCCGACAGTTCGCGTTACATAAGACACTCAAGCGGTCAACAGCAGCGGGGTCATATGCACTTTTCCGAAATCAAATGTGAGTGGCGCCCATGGCTGTTCGGCGATGGCTATGGACGTAGAACGGCAGTAAATCGATTTTGTTTACGTCCCCCCCCCCCCCCGAAAAAAAAAAAAATAAAAGAAGAAGATAATTTTTTTTATAGAGAAACGAAGACTGAAAGCTGCAGCAGTCAGTTCGCTTACGTCAGCGAGGGAGATCACCCGCTATTCGCCGCCTGCCTATTGACTCGGAAAATACGGATATGGTCTGGGTTTCATATCCGATATTCGCTACTGCATTTTTGTTATTTTTTATTTCTTTTTTTCAAGCAATGTGAGGCGTCTCTTTTCTAGTATATATATATATATATATATATATATATATATATATATATATATATATATATATATATATATATATATATATATATATATATATATATATATATATATATATATATATATATATATATATATATATATATATATATATATATATATATATATATATATATATATATATATATATATATATATATATATTATTTTAATTAATGCGACTTTTATTCTAAGAACATTATGTCACGACAAGTAAGATGAACTGAAAGCTAATGCCCTTCTTATATCTTGCTTTTCTTTATTTTTTTTATTAAATACGCACACTTTCTATCTTGGCATAGAGCTATCCTATAGTCGCGAACAGTTTAAGAAACGTGAGGGGTTGCTTATTCAATTCAAGATTCTTGACTCGTGTTTCTTTCTCCGGCATTCTCATAATATGTGTAGCAATGTCATTCAGGGTTGAGAGACAATAATATGTTCGACTCGCCCCATTCTGCGCTTCTTACATTATCAGTGAGCATGAAGCACACGAGGACTTTTGGCGAAATAATTTACGGAAAGGTTCATGTTATTACTATACGAAGTGCGATGAAAAAGCTTTGAGACTGATTTTGTAGCGTAGAAAGAGAGGCAGTGGCCCCACTTTGGACGCTTGGCGAAAAGAGTCGGCGAGAAATCCGGCGGCCATGATTGGCCGGCGCCAAGTTCAAGTAAAGCGTTGTCCAATCACGACCGCCGGATTTCTCGCTGACTTTTTCGCCGAGTGTCCATATTGGGGCGGTGATGCGCGCGTAGCAGCCGAATGCAGGGACCTCCCTGTGTCAATATGCTAAAGGCCGTTGTGCCGTTAACATTTAAAACTGCGCTACACGAGTTTCTCCTCTTTGTGTGTGTGTGGTTATGTGCACGAGCATTTTGGCGATTTTACTAATGCACTGCAAACCACACAGAGGGCAAACATCAATCCTGCATCAAACTCGGCAAATCTGAAACAGGGACCTTTGAAATGATTTAGCAGGCATGTGGCGAAAAAGCAGCGAATTGTGAAAAGAGTTGAGACTGGCACTCGGCGCTTCAGGCGAACACAGACTAAATCCATATGCACTCTAAAAAAAGCCCGTGTGTGTACTTTCCCGCACAACACTCGGAGAGCTAGTCACCGCAGCTTACTGAGGCGGCTCAGCGAATGACGATGCCGAAAAATATGTTTAGACCAAAAAACGCAGTCTAAGTAGTGACATTAAAGGGACGCTGCAACGAAATTTCGGCGATTATTTTTTGCTCTATATGCGTTCAAAGGACCAGTATCACATCGGACACACCAATATTTTGTTAAAAAAGACACGAAAAGGTATTTTAAAACGAATTAAACGATTAGAAAAGAGCACCTGGTGGATGTCGCTAACGCCTCCTTTGTAATGCCCGTCTAGGAACCTTGACAGGTGGTGACGTTAACTGTCTCGCCTCCGGCCACCACGAAAGTAGAGGGAAAGGAGGAACTACCCTCTCCCCGAGAATCTCTTTTGTGAGTTCCAGGAGGCGCTATTGTCCCCCTACAAGATTATAGAAGATTAACCCTTCACTCAAAATTCGTACAAAAGCAGCCGCTTCGGTGGCTGGAACGACTCAGGCCATCCTCTCGACGTCAGCCTCGCAGCAGATTTGCTCGTCCCGAGACAAGCTACGTCATGATTGCGGGGATGTCACGTGCTCTCCGCTGGCTGCTCTCCGAGCGCTTGCCAGATTTG